>PVHY01002938.1:0-116561 GCA_004024945.1 Uropsilus gracilis | reverse complement strand
AACACAATTCAGTAGAAAATATAGCAGTGCATTGCAAGTAGTAAACATCGTTCTAGGAAACTTCTTCCATAACATCTAAGTGCACATGTACCTCCTGCACAACAGTATGAACTCTGCTTCCTACTATGAATCCTGCTCAAAATATATTTGAAACCTGACTCCCCTAGACCCCTGGTCCATTTTCCATTCAGGGACCAACACTTCTATATCCAGCCTGTACTTAATCATTCCTTAATTCTTAGATTTATTAAAGACCCATAGTGTGGAAGGCACTGTGCTGAGTCCGGGGGAAACAAAGATGAATAGACCACTGTGTTAGGCAGGGTGCTGGCAGGAGCCAGGTGGCACACTCTAATTGGGTAATATGAGGAGTGTTTAATAAAAGACCTATTTATCTGGTGTGGGCAGGGTATAGAGAAACCTAAAGAGATAGCTAGTGCAGAACCCGGGGTTCTGAACAGCTGAGCAAGGGGCCAGAGAAATAATATCTCAATCTTATCCTCTCTCCCTCCTTCTCAAATCCCACCCAGGAGCTCAGGAGCTCAGTGATGCTCGCTATGGCCAAGAAGGGTGAGAAAGGGTGCAGAGTGAACATGAGGCCAGACAGAAGATGATTGCCAAATCCCTGCTCCCCAGGAAGTTATATCTGATGGATGAGTGGGCCTGTAATCCAAAACTACAGAGAGGTGAAGCATGCTGGGAAAGACACATAATGAGGGCCTCTGGAAGTACCCAAAGCACTGGATTCTTAAAGGAAGGTGATGGAAAGCTAGGAAGACAGGTGACATAGTGCACTGCCTCCCCAGCATCCGTCCCTTTGGGAAATCTACTATCTTCCTTCTCCCTCCTCCCCCCTACCCCCACCGGCCCCCAGGCCCCTGTGCAGCAGATTCTCTGCCTTCCAGATATGGTGACCTGTCCCCTTCTGCTGCCTGCTGCAAGGGCCCATTCCAGTGAGTCCCACAGTGACTGGCTCCAACCCTCAGGGTCCACCTTAGGGATCTTCTGCTAGTGAAATACTGGGAGGCTGTCTAGTTAGAACTATGGCTGCCACTTCTCCTCTATTGGCAAAAAGTGTAAAGACCTTAGGCAGGAAATTAAAGCAGAGTGGAGAATCTTCTTACTAGGATACGTCTGACATGCCAAGTGACCTTATATTTGAGCATGCATGCGTCCATACCGGTGCTTTCCCTTTAAGTTACTTGGTGTTGAGTTTTTGTCACAGTGCACAACACCTGAAGCTGAGTTTCTGTCCTGACCACTGCACAGAGGAAACTATGTAAAAGTGAGGAAGTGAGAAAGTGATTGGCACACTCGGATCTGCTTGCTAGGTTTGTGGCCTGGCCACAAACATATGGGGATATGCTGTAACACATGGGAACCCTAGAGGCTGTTTGGGGAGGGGAGGAAATAGAATAAGGTCAAACAGTAGACTTGGGTCAGATGGTGAATGTGCAAATATGCATAAAGGATTTTAAGTAGGGGGGACAGAGACTGTACTCATGAGGAGGCCTGGAGGGAAGGAGATACTCAGAGTCTGGGGGAAGCTCATCGGGCACCAAAACTCAGCTGGGGACACTGGGGAACAGAGAACAGTGCTGGAATTTAAGAGAGGCTGAGGGTATTTAAGAGTCTAGAATGATTCTGGTTTGGATGAGAAGGTAAATGATGGGCATTAAAGGAATTTTACTAATTTCCCACATAAGCTGGAGCATCTTCTCCTTCCTGGTTAGCATTTCCTGAAGCGACTCTGAGTATATTCTTCTTATGTAATGAACAGGGAGCCCAGAACTGAACTGGACAGTTTGAACTGGACATGAAGTTTGACCAATGGAGGAAAGAACTGTCATACACTTTTCAAATGATTTGCAGTCCATTGGTCCAGGAGTCTCCTTGGAAATCTTTTCACAGTGATGACTCATATGGAATATCTTATTGTCTCAAACCCACAAGTCTTTTTCTCACAGATTCTGGCTCATTACTTAAAGGGGACAAGTAAGTCATTCTCTTTAACCCATCTGAAATGCAAGTCTGCACCATTAAGTTTAGCATGTCTTTCCTGTATTCAAAAACTCTACATCTCCAATCTGAATCCAATTTAATTCAACAAGTGATTTTGATGTGAAGGTTCTAGAGCAGGAATTATAAGAGATGCATGAAAAGGACATGTTCTTGCTGTTTGCAAGTACCTTAGAATCCAGCAAAATATGTATCTATGCCTCCAAAGGGATTAAAGCTCTTTGGGGGTTAATCTCTAGGATGGACTATTCACTATGATTTTTTTCAAGGTTATGGCAACATTTATCATGAGGTTTCCCAAGCATCTTCACAGCTCAGCAAGACTGAAAGGTTTTACCAAGTGAACTTTTGATTGCCTGTTATCTGTCTAGTGTTGATAATTCCAGATAGTCACTGGTCCTTCAACTCAGTCACCTTTGCCCTAGAATATGTCCTTTGGGTTCATGGTTTGTACCATCCTCTATGTTCTCTTCTCTGGGGTTGTTCTTTTATTTTCATAACCTCACTAACTTCGGTAGCAACTTCTTACAAATGGTGATGATAGACAGCAGGCTTCTTCATATGCCCTTTGCACATTATTGTCTCATCTTAGCAGGTTTTTTTCATCCCTTCCCTCCTCTTCCTTTCCCTTCCAAGTTAGCAGTTTTTAATGAAAGATTGTTGGTGTGAAGATTAACCTGAGACCCCAGTACTTGTACACTCTAAATAGGTTCTGCCTTCCATCTCATAGAGACAAAGTGTACTCTTAGTATGGAAGAACTTAAACAGAAAAGAATTTTACTTTTCTCCATGAAACACCCAAAATCACCTATCCTCCCCTTGTGGGTAAATGGCTAGCCAAACAGGCTTGACACGAAGTGAGACAACTAGGACCTAAGAATTTGCCTCAAGTCAAAGGCACCTTCTGGAAGGAAACCATAGGAAAGGGGCAGAGGGGCCAGGAAATCTGGAAGGAAAGACATAAAATCAAAGTACAAATTAAGCTAATGGCTGCCATCATCAGCTTCCCTATGTCTCTTGCCTTCATCTCTTCTTCCAAGTGTCTCTTCGTTCCTCACCTCCATGTGTCCTTCCATGTTCCTCAAGTCCTTGATGCAAGTCCAAAGTCAAAACTCAAATGGCACTTCTTCACATACCTCTCTTCCACATGTCTCCTCCAAGTCTTCTTGCAAGTCCTTCTTTCCAGCCTTTTCTAGCCTTTCCTTTGGCTCCACCCTTCAGTGGGTGGGGCAGGGAACATCACACCTCCTCTTTGTATAGATTACACTGTAACAAGATTACTTCATTTTTGCATCTTCTCAACTGCTTCTTGCTTTCATTTACCCTTTTCCTTTCTTACTTGACAAGATTTGGTTTAGTAGTCTAGGATCTTGTGGTCTGACTTTCTGAGCACCATCTAGCATGGGTGAATGCCCAGGGGATCTTTGTGTCATCCACCTTCTTCAGCTGCACTTGCTCAACATGTAAATCTTCCTGTAAATCTGGACAACTCTGCTAAATGGCTGCCCTGGCAAAGTCCTTGAACAATCTGACCTTCATCATCCTTTCAGATGGACATAGACTGACATTATATTTTTGTCTTAGTTCTTTGGAAAGCAGAAGGCGTAATCTTCCTCCAAATATGGGGAGGTGTATTGAAATGCCTTTTACTGCTCCCTTAGAAGACACAAGGCAATTGAATTTCATTTTGGCCCCTTCAGAACACTTCAGCAATGGCCTCAAAAGGCCCCTTTGCATATTTTTTCTTACTTCCAAATTCACACTTTCCTTTCTCCTCTCCTCTCTTCCCACCCCAGTTCTTACCGCATACAATCTCCATCTTCAGGAAGTGCTGCTGTAACCACCACACCATGGCATCTTTCCATTTTCATGTCTCCTACATCACTATGTACGGGATGTAACCCACTAAGCAGTAGGTAGCAGTGTCCCACACATTGCACCATGCCCCCCTTCGGCAGATCTGTGGGTGGGCCTGACTCAGGGATCTCAGGATGGAAAAGCTGTATAAGGTTCACAAATCTACTCATGCTGCCCATTTTTTATTTACTGAGCGCTGGTGTGTATTGGGCACTATGGGAGGTGCAGGGTTACAGGACAAAGTCTGGAAACTAGAGGGACAGACTCACAATTCCAGCCCACAAAGTATGAGTCCTTGGGGAACAGAAAACAGCCACTTCTCCCCAATCCTCCGGGTCAAGAGGGCTTCCTCAAGGAGGAGACAGGTGTGCTGAACCTCAGTTTGGAAATGAGCACTCTGAGGAAGTACCCAGGAGAAGGAGAAGCTTGGCTTCTCTGTGCCTGCTATGAAGTGGGTGCCAGAGAGAGCACAGGTTGGTGAGAGTTGAGGGACCTATGAGCTAGGTGGTGGCGCATTTATCAACTTTTCTTCCAAAAGAAGCCAATGAAAAACCACAAGTGATAGGATCAGATTTTCTTTGATAGTTTTGAGGTTCAGAACTGAATTAGCAGCAGCTGCTACCAACTATAGCAGACCATCATCTGCAATCTGGAGACTAATTTACCTTTCTTTCATCTTATTATCTCTTCATTCCCATGTCCTTATTTACGTTAACTTTTGTTGTATCCCTCATCTCTGCAAGCCCCATCAAATATAAAAGATCTAAAACATGTTAGCACTTTTACTCTCATAACTTCCCTTGAGTTAAATAACTATACCCTCACTTTTAGAGGAGGAAATCAAAGCAGGGACATTTTGTAACCTGCCCCTGGTCTTGGCATCATTTCATTTACTCCTGGGACCTGTTCAGGATCTCACTTCCCCAACAGATTATAAACACAAAGGAGCCAGCAACTGTGTCTGCCGCAATCACAGGAGTATGCATCCCTCAAGCATGGCACAGCACACCCAGGATATCCCACCTGAGTGCCTGGCTGGCTGTCTTTCGCCATTGGGCTTTGGGATTCCTAGACCTGAGCACCATCCACTTATCACTGTCCTCTCCACGCCTACTCTAGAATACTCGTGTGCCCCGGACAAAGGCTGCCCCGGGTGCTGTGTGAGCACAAGCTAAAAAGAAGATCCACCATTTGACTTTCAAGTACACCAAGTAACTAAAGCCAGGCTACCAGTTGGTCCTTTCGAACTACACTTTCAGGACTTAGAGAAATCTGAACAATGATTCTGATCTGACCAACTCATTTTACAGTGAAGTCACTCAGGTTCAAAGATAGTGACTTTCTAAGGTGACACAGCTGGTTCACAGCAGAGTTTGGTCTCTGCAGCATTTGTCAGGAACCTTAAAATGTTTATGGTATCAACATTCTCGATTTATTCATTTGGAAACATAAGAAGTAGATATTTAATTTAGGTTGCATATAGCACTAAGTTGCTTGATAAATTTAGAGGTATAGTGAGAGTTTATTTTTAAAGGCTTAAACCACAGTTCCATAAACTGTTCTAACCAGCATTCTGCCTCAGATACTTGGAAACAGAGAAAACACCCTTCCACACTCAGGGTTCCAGCTGTCCCTAGGCCTTTCCTTCCTCATCCACAACTCAGTCCCTGGCCATCTCATCTACTTGTAAGACTTCAGACACCATTTAAAACCCAAGAAGCCCCAAGTACTGTAACAACAGTGGTTTACAGGCTTCTAGGCACTTTCATGCACCTGCAGGAGGGCAGTGTTCAGTACTTGCAAGTTATCTCACTTAATCCTCACCACATCCAGTCCACATAACACAGAAGAGGAAACTGTGGCCCAACGTCATAGGTGGGGGCACAGTGGACCCCAGTCCCCTGACCGCAGGTCTCCTTTGCCAGAAAAGGACTCCCGTCAAGCTTAGCTCTGGCTCAATGGTCTCCCTCCTGAGCTCCAAATCCCAGCAAATTGTTTACAGGCTCCCCACTAAGCTGTCTTGGAAGAAAAGCTGAGCTCATCACCAAACCCTATCCACCATCCTCTCTCCCCTGCCACCCTGCCATTCCTTGCAGGTTGAGGGCTTAGCACCAGTCGCCAGTCACTGGTCATCCCTAGCCGGCCCTCCCTGGTTTCCTGCTACCCACCCATTTCATTCCTAGATATTGCTAGACCTACTCTCTCAGTCCAGGGTCACTGCCATTGCACATGGCTGGTTTCTTAAATGGTTTCCTGCAGAGCAACCACTGTAACCCCTGGCAGTCCCTCATCCCCAGAATCCTCACTAATATAAGTAGACGGTTTCTAAAGGGGCCTCTAAGCACACCCTGCCCTGCTCAGCTCTCCCAGGGCTTCCAGGGGTTCCTCCTGGCCTCAAGACTGGTCTCCCTCCCCCAGTTTTCACAAGCACTCTTCCTATATTGGAGCCGCCTGGCCTCCCTTAAAGCACTGCTGGTCATTTCCTCCTTTGCTTGGAGGTTGCTCCTAACATTTGTGCTTCACAGACACCTTGGCTAGATTATAACAATCTACTTTTCTCTCTTCCCAGAGAGCAGCTCCATTAGGTGCTCATAGCCTGTAGTATCTGGTGTAGTCAGTTAGAGAGGATCTCTTCCAGTGGTAGTGGATGGGTGGAACAGAGGAAAGAATGCCTTCTCCCCCAGTGACCATGCACAAGAGCAAAGGCAGCAACACTCGCAGTGGAGGTATGGGTCCGGGGAGGGGGGCGATGAAGTTGGCCTCAGGCTTCATTAGTTGTGAATCCCACAGATCTTGCATTGAGAAGGCAGACACTTGATCAGTCAGGGACAGAAGCTCCCTGATCAGACCCTAATTCTGCAGTCTGGGGGAAATTCCTGGTCTCTTAGTCTTCAAAGCTCCAGGATCCTATTCTGGAAGGGTTTCTTATCCAGTGTTACTCCCTAACCTGAGGTGGAAACTGAGAAAGGTTTCCTGGACTGCTTTAGAAGGCTGCCTTACCCACATCTACCTTCTGCAAATTCACGGGCCTGAGGGTCATTTGAAGGTTTCAACAATGGTTTGAGGTAGTGGTTATTGCTTAAGTTGTTGGGGCTGGCTGATGTTTTCTTTGGCAACAGAAGTCCCTGAGAACCTTAGCTGATTCCACTCCTATTTGTATCTAAACAATTCAGTATGTCATAGTAAGACCTGAAGTATTTTTCTGGATAAGACTGTATAATACTTTATACTTTGTCTCCCCTGCTTCTGTCAGCTGAACAGTGGCCATCTTGAAACCATCTGAAGCCAAAGGTATACGTGGGGGTCCATACCCTTTAGTACATCTTTGCTGAAGGGGTGAGGCATTGTGTTTAAGTGCAAATTCTTCATGGCCCTTTAATGTTTTTCTGATCTTTCCCAGCTCTTTGGGACTCAGAAGCAGTAGGTTTTTCCTAATACTAGACAGTCCCATCTATCTGTACCTTTTATTCCCTTCCCTTTCTTTTTTACACACTGTGCTCATTTTCCCTGAGCTTTCCTTTACCTTAAAAACTTTTGCCAAACATAGTGAAGAGCCACAGTCACCTACCTTCCAACTTCTCACTGGGTACATGGGCAGCCTTCTAAGTTAAGATGGGCATCAATTTTACAAAAGAGTCCCTTTACCATATGGGTCTCCATCTCTCGAACCTTTGATAGTTTCATCACCACCCACCACTGAACTATGAAGAATGCCGCCTACTTTAGGTCTGCTGACAGAAGCACCCCACTTTGGGGTACACATTTCTGTGTCAGTTAAGGCAAGCAACTGAAGGAGCTGCCTAGCGGACTGTTCTCATTAACTCCTGCTCATGGGAACTGTGCTGACTGGTCTAGCTTTGTGGGGGCAGGGACCAGGCTGCTGAGGCTCACCTCCAAGGGGACCAGGTCTTCTCTCTCGGGTCAGAGCAGGAGACAGCATGGCACACTGCTGAGAGCAGTTTTCTCTGGCCTGGTCTGGAGTGCTCAGTATCTTCAGCTCTCAATCTATCAGCATCCACCAAGTCCCATGGTTACCGCTCACTTCAGGGAAGTGGGGTTTGGGGTGGGAGATGGCATTATCTGTGTTGTCCAAGAAGAGGAGGTGATGAGATCCAGGGTGACCAACTGGTTTACCCGAAATGGCCCTGGCTTACCACCTGATGTTCCAACCCTGGACCCTCTTAGGCCCAGCAAACAGCAATCACTGCAATGTCTCCATTGCAGCCTATGTCTAAGAGAAACTAAGTCTTGTTTTCTTGGTCTTTTAGTCTTTAGCAACTACAATCCCTATCAGAACATTAATTGAATTGATATAACAGGACAGATGATTTTAACTGAAGTACATTGTTTCTGAAAATCTGGGGCATGTGTGTGGTGTGATCTTACATACACTCGGTTGCAAAGAATCTTGGTCACGAATCTTTGTATGTCAGCTATAAAATAAGTGTGTTGTGGGGATCCCGGGGAGGGAAAGGGGGGATATTGTACACCTTGAGGAGATGTTGCCAATTTAACAAGAGTTCTTAAAAGAACTCCCAGAAATGTTTGCCAAAGGGTTTATCCAAGAAGGAATGATTCAGGTATTATCATCACACAAGGCAAATTTCACCAGTTAAGAACCTCATTTATCTTAAAGACAGCTACTTCAGCAATCCCTGAAGGCAGGGACTTTGGCTTGTTACTACACTACCTGACACATAAGCTTTCTGAGTAAGCTGGCATAGTTTCCCAGATAGCCCATGCCCACTTTCTCCAATCAAAGGACAGATGTAGAAGGTAGGGGGCAGAAACTCGCAGCTTGAGGGCCAAATCAGTATGGAAGGTGTGCACATGGCCCACAAGTCAGGATTTTTCACACACAACCTGGAAAAACCTGGCAATATGGTGCTCAAACTGTCACGTAACCACAGGGAGCCTGTTAGGAGGAGTACTCCCACCACCCTGTCACGGATCACTTTCTGCTGTCTCTCCCTCACTGTCTCTCCCTCACTGTCTCTTCCAAGGGTCTTTGCGCTGCCATGTCCCATACATGCCCATGTCCACCTGGATGAAAGCAGGTGGACATGGCCATGCATGTTTATATTCTAATGGGTATGTATATATGTATATTTATATTCTAATATCAATCTAGCACATTTTAAAAATAGCCACTAGAACCTTCCCATACCTGTTGATCATGTCTGATTACTAATCCCAGGGTAAATCCTGTTTTATATAGAGCTTGTTTCCATAAGGAAATTGATGTATGTCTCCCACCTGTAATTGTATTTTACTTCCACCTTTATTTTCAAATGAAAACTCCCAACTAACCCCTTCTCTAATGTACATAAGCCAAACAGGTGCCTTTTCATATTATTTCTTAAACATAGAAGAAATGTTACATTTCTGCCCATATTCTTAGTGGCATTTTTACATTTTTGTGATAAATTTTTAACATCCACCGTTATTATCAAATGCTAGATAAATCAAAAAATATTTGAAAAGAAAACTGCCATGGCTTTATTACAAACATACAGAATTAAACATATAAACACATATAGACAATAGGAGGAATGAACAAAAAAACAAGTATAATGGCTATCATTCCTCCAACACTTAACGCTGAACCCACCTCTGTGCTGACTCCCCCTCAGTATTAAACTTACAAAAATCCATGAGGTTTCACAAGAGGAAATAACAGATCAGCAGCAAAGTAACCTGTCCAAAGCTACGTAGGCAATAACTGGTGGAGGCAGAAATAAAATCAAATAAACGTTAGTTCAAGAAGTGAAAAAAAGCCAAACAAAAATAGCAAAAGTTAAAAGAAGAAAGTAATGGCCAAAAGCAGGGGATTGTGTCATCTCAAGGTTGGCCAGCATCTTCGTGTTGGGGATGCCTCATCTCATAGACCAGAGAACAGGTTTCTTTCCGAATTCAAAGTTCAGTCACTGCAGTCAGCCAGACAGTCGGACTCCTCACATTCAGCTGGGGGTGGGGTCCCGCTCCCCCTGTCCATAGCAGGACACTCACTATACGGTGTTGCTCCATTTTCAGGCAGTTTTACCTAAGATGGAGGAAACTTCACTTGCTCTTGCCTCCATTTCTAATCTGTACACCATTACTACTGTCTGAATGAATACAAGCTGACGCCTAAAAGCAGGCATAATCTCAGACCTCTGGTAACTTTAAATGCTTATTTTAAATAAAGTGCAAAGTCGTGTCTATCAAAATTTTCATTTCTAATTTCAGTTTTAATTAACTTTTCAGCACTGTTTGTGTAAATTTGGAATTGATTTTGGCATTGTATATTCATCACATAGTAAAAATAAAAGTTGCTTTTAACTATGCCCCAAAAAAGCAAGCACTTTATGAACATTGCAAATTTGAAACAGAAAGCACTCATTAAAATCATGTAAAATTCCGTTTTTCTACCAAAGGTCTCCTGCCACCACTGATGACATCATGAACACCCAGTGCCCACACAACATTCTATTCACCTTAAAAATCTTTGCTATTCCACAGGACGTGTAATATTATTAAGTATGGAATAACTCACAGGCCAACAAATGCAAAATTAGGTCTGTAAAACCACCAGTAAAACGCTTTTTAAAGTTACACCTTAAATATCCTTAGACTAGTCAATCACTTAAAACATGACTAGTAATTACTAAAATGAGGAACATGTATGGACAAACATCTTTTGACTTTGATCATTCATTCTTTCACATATTCAGCTCCCAAAATATCATGGGAGTCTCATGTTTCTGATTTTAAAAGATTCTAAAATTCTACTAAAATAAAGGAGAGAAAGTTCTCCATTATCTTATTGATAAAATATAAGATTCCTCAATTATTCCACAAGTGGCACTTTTGTTATTGAGGAGCCTCGTTAAAAACATAAAATACATAGCTAGAAAATTCTGCTTTTTTTTTTCTTTTTTTAAGGAAATGTAACTACTAAGTATCACTTTATTTTTTAAAAAGTTATATAAGCTTCAAACTAACATGACAAAGATTATTTTTAAGTCCTCGCCAAATCCCAAACCATCTTTTTGGCAAACTGCCATTGTCCAATTATTTCCAGGAAGCTCTGAAATTCCTGTCAACCCTACCTTAAAGAAAGGATTCAGAAGACCTACGTTCTTGTCCTACAAGAATTTAAGTAAACCTCAGAGCTTGGGAATGCCCTAACTCCCACTGGTAGAGGGGCTGTTGCTAAGGTCTTGGGACAGACTTCAGAGCTGCTTGCTGACACTCCTTCTGGGACATAAGGAACCCTCAGTTCACCCCTCTAGGTGTCTATTTGCTTTAGGCATGTTTTTCATCTCCACCTACTTTTAGTTTTCAGAATTCACTGGAAGGGACTTTCTTCCTCATCTGGTCCCACCTCAAATCCCACTCTTGAAGAAGAGCTGGGAATCACTCAGTTACCAGCATGGACTTTCCTGGGAGTGAGAAACTCAACCCACCATAGGAATGACATCCTAAGCCAGAGTGATGAGAGTTCTTAAGGCAGATACCAGCTTCTCTCTCCAGCTTTCCAGTTTCTGGTCCTGGAGCAGCTTATTAGGCCTGTAACACAGAATAAGGCTCATTCACCCCTCAGCTGGCAAATAACCAAAGATTAAGACTTTCATGGCCGCCTAGAATTTGAAAGTCACAGAAGAGTTAAAGACTTGCTCTGTCCCCCCACTGGCCGCCCTGAGGGGCGAAACTACTTATCCAGGTCACACAACAACTCAGAAGCATTAAGTTCTTCTCACATTCAATGGAACAGTATCTCTTCCTCTCTTATTTCTATAATCAAGCCACTAACACACCCAACCCTTTCACTTCCCTATGAGCATTTTACTACTCAAGCTAACTGAACGCTATCTGCAAATAGGTGTGGATATGACCATAATTAGATTAACAGTATACTATGGAAACACTTGTTTATCAACATTTTATATGCTTTATTGAAAGTTGACAAGTGCAACAGTTAAATACAGTGACACCTTACAACTGTGTAGAGAACATGCACAGAAACATATGCATATAACTACTATACAGGTAATATGGAGAAACCCCTACTGGAAAATTCATTTCATTAGCTAGAACTGATCATTTTCAAAGTATTCAACCAGCTCAATCAAAAGACTTCAGTGAACAGGGATTTACTTCAAGATATTCAGCAGCTAGAAGATTTCAGGTTACACAGAGAGACTAAACTGTGCCAAATTCTTAAAATTTCTTCAGGTGTGGTTTTCTTCATGTAACATTTTAATGTAAGTCTCAATATAAAAGACATCCCACACCTCTTCAGACAGCCAATGAAACATCTAAATTTCAATCTGTACAACCTAAATAGTAGTTACAGTCCTCTATTGTACAAAAGTTACACTACATACACAAATATACAATAAGCAAAACAACCTTTATGGTAAGTAAGATAGCCTAGGTCCCAGCTACCTGTCACCGTTTAGTCACTCAAATAGTTTTGTGTCATCCACTGTTTCAGAAAGAGGCACAGTACTATGTTTTATGGATTTTGGTGACAGTCGTCAATCTGTACGATGAACAATGTTTCCCCTCATTTTAGGTGAGACTATGCATCAGTCTTTACACTTCGCCTCCCCTTCAAGTTCCTCATGGGGGAGAAGAGAGGAGAGTCCAGTGGCTCGCCACTGCTTCGTGACCCCCTGTAGTACAATACGTGCAAGCAGGAGCGAAAACACTGGGAGCAGGGGCAGGGAGCAGGGTAGGGATGGAAAGGCACACAGCTCCTCAGCATGAATCAGACCATTTCTCACATATCTGCCAAGCTGCATCATGAGGTCCCAGTATATCCATGCTAATTCTCTGATTAACCTTTAATTCACCCAACTAAGAAATTTCTTCAAGCCAAAGCCTATGAGTGTTTAATACTGGAAAAAAGAGATAATGACATATGTCAGTCTCACGTCTCCTTCGCAGCGAGCAATGAAATGGGTGATTGTGGAGGTGGATTCCCCCTAGTACATCTTCTCTGATCTGTTCAGTTCAGACAGCAGCAGCCAGTTCTGCGGAGGCATAGGAGGCTACGCGGTTGGTCCTGAGCCCTGGGACGCTGGCTGGGCGGGGGGCTGCGTGGTCCCCTGTGGCTGTGTGGTGGCAGGGGGGGAGCCAGTCTGCAGCTGGGCCTGAAACTGGGCAAGCTGCTCTGGGCTGGCCAGTGTCTTCAGCAGGTTGTTTTCCTGCTCCAGCTGGGAGTTTTTCTCTATTAGTTCTTTGATTTGCTCTTTGAGGACCTCCACTTCCTCTCTAACCGCATACATCAAATGGCTTTTCACCAGATCCTGAAAGGGAGAGGAGGAAAAACAGGTTTAGTTGACGAGTCACTATTCCAAATTTCTAAAGCGTTTTTTTTTTTTTTTGCATGGCTCTCCCTAAAGTAACCAGGATGATGAGAGTTTTTAACGAGAATTCATTAAAAAGTAATTGGGGTTATCTACTGAATACCGCTCCAATTCCACGATATTGAAGTTTTATGTGCAAGTGACCAAGTTTTTAAATGTCTATGCCTCCGCTGCATATGGCAGCCAGGAACGCACACAGTTGGCTTTCCCACTCGAGATGCAAAATGCACGGAGGCTTGCAGCTCCAGGAAGGAGTCTGGCTGCCCGCCTGGATGTGGAGGCCACAGCAACGGTAGCGGTTTCCCCGCCCCCAAGTCCCTCCCCGCCAGCCCGCTGGACCGCCTCCCTCAGCACCGGCTGCAGCCAGTTCCTACAGAGCATGTTGCCGCATTTCCCTCCCTCCACCCCTACCACCCCCCCTTTTCGTGATTAAGCTGACATCACAGAAACCTGGGCAGACGTAGCAGCCAATGGGGGCCCGAGTTATTTATAGCTCCGAATTAAAGGTTCGGAGTTTGCCTAGCAACAGTGGGCAGAGTATCCCGTGAGAAGAGCCACAGGCGCTGCTCCAATAACAAAGAACGGCCAAGGCGGAAATAAAAAATAGGAGAAATCCAGGCGCAGGCAGAGGAAGGCAAAACTTTTCTCTGCGTTCTCGTCATTGTGCAGCAGCCTACATCACAGGGAATTCGTCTGTGTTCGTTCCTGTAGGAGCTACAAGGCCTTTCTCCGAGAGCCCCACTTCTGGGTCATCCCCAGTCCCCGGTCCCAGTCCCGGTCCCAGGTCCCTAAGAAACCTTAGGCTTCCCAATGCAGCCACATCAGATGTGCCCATGACCAAACCAGCCGGGCCAGCGCTTCTCCCAGCAAGTCTCCAGCAGAAAGCTCGTCTGCAAAATCCCAACCGTAGGAGAAATCGGTTGGGGGGAGGGGGGGATGAACATTTAATACCCCAAGGGCTCCTCACTAGCTCCAGAGCCAGCCACGGTAAGTGGCTTCAAGCTGGCAGAAGGGAGACAGTGCCGGCATTCCTGAATGTACTGAGAGCAGCCGTCTGAACTATGGATGCACTGCTTCCATCCCAAGACATCTGCCTTTTTTTCCTTTTGGTGCCCACATTTAGCACAGATGATTTTTAATCAGTACATACCATAGCTTGCTCGATTTTGTTGTCAATAGCTACCACACTTGCACCAGAGGAGCTGGAAAAGAGGGAGGGGGGAATCGATAAATGAAATTTATCTCAAACATCAAGCTCTTTCTTTAAAAAAAAAAAAAAAAAAGGAATTCCCAGTTCTGTGATGTGACTAGCATCACTTAAAAACTATTCTTTACCGCTCTGTAACATATAGACCTTCAGAACACAGCAGCCACTCTCACTAGCAAATATCCAGGCTTTTCCTTATTTTAGTGAGCCACAAAAATCAGCTAAATTACATAATGTGGTAAAAGCCTGTTCTCTGGCCAGAACCGTGAAAAAGAAGGCTACTCTACACATTTCAAAAAGCAACATCCATGTCACCGTAGTCTCTCAGCAATGGACAAAGGAATTCGCCTGGCTATCTTTCACCTGCATTATTACAAGTATCTCCCGAGTAAATTTAAAGAAACTATCCCAGTCGGCATTTACCTATTGTCAAGTCTCACAGAGGCGTTTTCAGTCCCCAGCAAAGATGACAAGAAAGAAATTGAAAAATGTCTCAGCTGGTAAACTCCTAGATCCATCGCCACTGGTCTACACCATTGGGATTTCATGCAATTGCAGCCAAAATCACCCTCGCGGCAAAAAGAAGGAAGAAAAAAAAAAGGGGGAATACCGGCGGCAGCCTTGTTTGAGCTAGATAAAAATCGTCTAGCTTTCTGCAGCCCAGGGTGAAACAGAACTCGGCAGCCCTAATTCAAAGAACCCCAGTTACTAGGGTTTGGTGAGCCCTGGAAGACGCAGATCCCACTGCTGGGTGCAGAGAAACCTCTCAGGCCAGCCGCCGGGCTCCACTAGGATCTAGAGCAGGACTCCAGGTCTCAGTGCAAAATATATGCAGGGAAGAACTGCGCTGATTGGCTACTACACCGTTGGAACCACCTCCATCTCCCTTCTCCGCCCTTCTCCTCAGTTACCCGCCTTCCTCCCCACCCTACCCCCACCCCGCCCCCAGCCTCCATCCCGCTCTCAGGGGTGGGCTAGTCCAGGCCGCACTCGGTGGGGCCGCAGTGTGGGGAGGCTGAGGCCTTCCAGCACCTTGAAAAGTGGGACCACCGCATCAGCAAAAATCGTCAGGGGTCCCCGAAAAGCAGGACTGGAGCCCCCCTCACGTGCTTACGTTCAAGGGAATCAGACCCTGTCCCCGGCGCTGCCCGTCCCCGCGGCTGCCGATCTGCGAAAGCTTCCTATTTGCAACCAGAACCGTCTGAGCTACTGGGCATGCCCAGTTCCACCGCTCCAGTCTTGCAGGAGCTCGAGTGTCTCGATTTCAATTATCTAGTTCTTACAGGCAGCGGTAATGGGAGGGCTTTATAAATGGTTTCATTTATAAGGATAATAACTGTACTGTAACACATTAGATTTTTTTAGCGGTTCCTTTCTGTGAAACAGAAAACTTGTTTTTTGGTAGTTATACATTAATTGAGGAAAAAGGAATCCACCAGATGAGATTCGATGTATCATTTTAAAATGTCTCTAGCACCATAAACTTAGAATCTTATCTCCTTTTCTGCATTTTATAGCTGGAAAAGTCAATCCACAGGTTGAATAGGTCTATTTTCAATACCCTAACCCTAAGGCAAGGTTTTATGGGAAATGAAATGGCAATTCCTATAAGACTGAGCTAAGTTTCTTGTATCAGGACTGAAATACTATAAAATTTTACAAAAATGAAATCAAATCCCTTTTCTAAATGAAAGTCAAAGAAATCAAGATGTAAACCAGCTGATATTCTATTTATTTAAAATACTTGCAATTATGCATCAATTCAAGTTGCAATTTAATAAAAAAAAAAAAAGCAAAGCCTTGCTTTGCTTTTTTAGATTATAAACAGGTTGCAGTTCAAGTTAGGAAGGCAAATTTAACCTCTACAATATTGCCCCCTAATGGCATAATCCTATAAAAACAGAAGCAAAAAAATAAACGGAGACTAATCCATAGACATGTAATTTCAATTTAAAATTTGATCATAGAAATGTATACATGTGTATACTATTATTTATACAAAAGGTCTTGTATCTCTCAAATATTTCACATCAAAGCAATATCCTTTAATTTAGGAAAATTTAATTGCCACAGGAACCTTTTAGACCCAATGCTGGTGGAGGAGCATTTGGTATTAGAAATGGTCCAAATTGATTAGGAACCTAATTTGGTGAATGTGGTAAATCATAAAAAGGCAATTTTCTTTTGAGCTAAAGACTATAAAGCGTAACTATAAAATTGTAACATTTTTATGAAAGATTCTTATTCTCCAATTTTTAAAGGCTATGTTTTTGAATAGCAGGTCACACTTATTAGCATGTTTATTATTTACAAAATTATTTATCATATTTTATGAATCAAATTGATAACAGTAATTTGTGGTTTTATTTATTAATAATACTCTTGAATAAAAACAAAAATAAGGTGGTTATATATTTTCATTTCAATTGATCATCCATGGTATTAAGTTACAGACACCAATATAAGCAGCCTATGTTTACCCTACATCCTTACAGAGGAATACCATGTTTATTTCTACTACTTTGCTATTTTAAGTAAAATTCTAAGATATATCCTAAAATAAATATCCTTGAATATTTGTGTATATCTTTGGAGTATGTGCTGAGTCCCAAAGAAATGCAACCAAAAGAATGATTAGAAATCTATTTCTTTTATATCTTTCATATAAATGTGTCATACTCAAGACAAGATTTCGCTATAAAAACCGAAAAAATGTCAAACTAGAGAGAAAAGCTGGTGCTACTCAATTAGAGGCTCCGCCCTTTTCTCGAGTGCTTGCTAGCAGTATACGGAGATGATTGACTTAGAGTGCAGGTTAAAAGGCTCTTAGGCAAACAAAAGAGAGAAACAACAAAAACTGCCCAAGTCTCAAATGCCCAGCCCAGGCTGTGTTCTCCTGCTCTGGTTCTCAGTTCTCAAAGAACAGACACCTCTGCCAAGGGCCCGAAGACAATATTCTCCTCTCCTGGAGTCCTGGGGAGGGGGGTGGGTTTCCCCCAGAAGAAAACTGCTGTAGAAATGTCTGCTAGTGCAAAAGACTAGAATCATTTTCAAGAGGTTCATCTATTTACAAGACAAAAATTCTGTCTTGAACTTAACAAAAACTAGCTGAGACCTGAGGGAAAACACTTCAATTTCTCTAGGAGAGACCCTTAAAGGTAGAAAGACTAATTGTCTTCAGGCCCTGGGCAGAGGTGTGGAAGTCTGTTCCTTTGAGAACCCAGACCTAGAGCACAAGAAGCAGCCAGCACTTTTGAGACTAGGGCAGTTTTTGTTGTTGTTTCTCTCTCTTGTTTGCCAAAGAGCCTTTTAACATGGACTCCAAGTCAATCACCTCTGCATACTGCTAAGTAAGCACTCTAGGAGATGAGAAGAGCAGAACAGAGCTTTTCTTTCTAATTGATCTTGCCTGGCTAGGACTGGTGCAGCTGGGGGTCACCACTCAAAGGGGATAACCTGTCTTTCCCTCTGTCGAAACTTCCTGAAAATCTGAAGTGACTGTCAGCCAAGAGGCTAAAACATATTACCCTGTACCTGCCCAAATCATTGCCTAGGAGTGATGCTGGGAATTTAGAACTGAAACAATAGATTTAGAACTGAAACAACCAAACTCTCAGTTAAAGTAGAATTTTAGACAAACAATAAATAATATTTGTGTTGGGTCCCCCACACTCAGAACAAGAAGTAATGCCAAAGAAGTCAAAATGAGAAAAGCTGTTCAACCATATTTTAAATTTCCATAGTAAGGTTGGAAGACAAAAGCTGGAGAAATCTTCCAAAATGTAGAACCAAAAAAGAGATGGAACTGGTACAAGTCTAAAAAGGTAAATCAAAGAGGTTTGACATCAAAATAGGATATGTTCTAAAAACAGAATAGAGGGAGGGAAATTATAAAAGAAGTTGAAGAATTTCTCCAAATCTGAGGGGCCAGATTAAAAGAGGGCCAAATCGCCACAAGAGTGGATGAAATAAAACCCTACACCAAAGCACAACATCATGAAACTAAAGGTCAGCAGGACATAATCCTAAAAGCTTCTAAAGAGAAAAAAAACAAGTAAAAATACAGGAACCAGTGTCAGAATGATGTTGCTGGCTTCCAAAAAACAACTGTGAAGATGTCTTTAAAATTCTAAAAGAAAAAGATTTTTTTTTTGTTGTAGTCTAGAATTCTTCACTTGGCTTAATCATCACTAAGTAAAACAAATCAAAACAAAACAAAAACTTACTAAGACATTTCAAATACTGAAATAGAAAAGCAAGAAAAAGGGTTAAGCAAAAGGAAGAGAGATGGGTTATACACCTGTGTACTTAGTCAAGATCACTATGAACTCTGTTTAAGAGGGTGGATGTCAGGTTAAGTGTACTTTACCACAATAAAAATTTTTTTAAAGATAGTTTATTCCAAAAGGAAGGCATGGAGGCATGAACCAGAAGCTAAGACACCTGAGAGAATGGAATATACAGGACTATGGGGAAGGAACCCCAAATTCAAGACAGCTGTTAAGGCAGCCTAGACACAGCAATTTCTCTGACCTTGAGTAGAAAGATGGGAGGTTTCGGTTGAGAGAATTTGGGTGGGAATAAAGAGAAAGAAGATGTAATATACAGGAGCATTTGTGGGGGGGGGGGCTCAAGGTTAATGAAAATCTAATGGAACGATTAGGTAAGTTCAAAGGCAGTTTTATAGAAAAACAAAAACAAGCAAAGGTATGATTAATTATGAAATTTACACGACTACTAATTTGTAAATTTTTAAAACATACTGGTTTAACTTTGAAAGGTTAACTTTATTGGAAAGTGGGTGGAAAAAAATGTGTGGTAAGAGTTGTGTCTAAAAGTTTGAATTCTAATTTTCTATAACTTGATTATAAAAATATTTAGTACTGAAAAAAGCAAGATATAAGTATACAAAAATGTTTTGGGAAAGAAGGAAGTAAAAATGAATAGTGTTTGTCTCTGAGAGGCTGGAGAAGTAATAAAGAGGGATCTACTCAAGTTTTTTGTATTTGCTCTTCTGGATCTCTAGGCATAGAAAGGCAGTACTCAGGCTGGAAACAACACTGCAGGTTTAAAGGAAAAAAGGGGATCAGCGGAGGGCTCCTTCAGGTCCCAGTTGAGCTGAATACTGACAGCATGCCTATGAGGAAACTACTTGAGGCTTCCTGCCGAAAGAAGAAGGCAGAACAGCTTTTGGAAATCACACAGGGTCAGGAATAGTGATGCTATTACTGGCCTGAATTTTTAAAAAACTTTATAAACTAGGGGCATCAGATATTCAGAAGGATAATTCCAAGGTAGTGGGGCAAAATTAGTCCCAGACTAGTGGGTATTTTGTCCTGTGTAAAGAAAGCAGTTTAAAAGCAAGCCTTGAAAAGATCAGATTGTTTCCAAGTAACTTCATTTCATCCCCAAACAAAGCTCTAGGATGCTAAAGACAGTACATTTAGCATCTAATAATTCACAATGTCTGGCATCCAATGAAAAGTACCAGGCATACAAACAAGCAGGGAAACATGAATGACTCATAATGAGAAGGAAAATCAGTTAATCAAAATGACCCAGATCTGACAAAGATGATATAATTCGTAGACAAGGACATTAAAACAATGATCATAACCATATTTTATATGTTCAAGTAGGTAGAATGAAGCATTAGCGTTATAAGTAGAAATATGGATAGTATTAAAAAAACATTTGATTTATGAAGATGAAAAATGCATTTGAGAAGGAAAACACATTGTATAGGAGTAACAACAGATTATACTGGGCAGAAAAAATATTGGTGAGATGCTAGTAGTAGAAACTATTCAAACAGAGAGAAAAAAAAATCTGAAAGGAACAACGAAATTGAGAAAGAACAAAGAATCATTGTACTGTGGGCAGTTTCAAGCAACCTAACATATCTTAGTGAAGTCCCTAAAGAGGGAAGGAAAGCAGGAAAATATTGCCAGAAATGATGGCAATTTCTCCCAAATTTTATTAAAACAGTAAATATACTAAAGAAGCTAAACAAACCTAAAGCAAGAGAGTTATGAAGAAAACTACTCCAAGATCAAATTGTTTAAAACCAGTAAAAAAGAAAAAAATCTTAAAAGCAGTCAGAGAAAAGAACTAGATTTATACCCAGAGCAGCAAGGATAAGGATGAAAGCAAGCATCTGGCTGGAAAATGTCAGACGAGAGTGTAGCAACATCTTCAAAGCACTAAAAGAAAAAAACATGAACAACAACAACAACCTGTGAACCTATAATTCTATGGTCAGTGAAAATATCTGTCAAGAATGAAGGTGAAATTCATTCTTTTTCAGACATAGGAAAGCTTGAAGGATTCAGTAGGGGCAGATTCACACTTTAAGAATTGTAAAGTAAATTTTTTAAGGCAGAGAGAAAGTAAGACCAGATGGAAATCTGGATCTATCTGTGAGAATAGTGAGCACCAGAAGCAGTAACTGTGTGGTTAAATACAATTTTTCCTAACTATTCAAAAATTTTTTAAAAGATAACAGACTAAAGCAAAAATAATAACAATGTATGGGGCAGGGGCTATAGCATGCAGAGGTAAAATGTATAACAAAAAAAGAACAAAGATAAGGAGGCAAGAAAGGAAATTACTGCTTTAATGTTCTCATAATACTTAAAAGTAAGCTTTTAAGTAATGTGACAAGTTAAAAGATGCATACTACAATTCCAGAACAACTGAAATAACAATAGTCAATAAGTGAGAGAATATGGGAGCATAAGAAAATGTACAAGTTAAATAAGGAAGTAATAAAGAACACAATATAAATAGTAAAACAATAGATTTAAGTCAACTATAATAATCACATTAAATGCAAATATTCTAAATTATGCACTTTAATAAAAAGGTAGCACTTGCCACATTGGATTGAGATAAAGGAGTAAGATACCACCTTATGCTGTTTATAAGAAACAAACTTTAAATAGAAAGGTACAACTAGGTAACTAAGGATGAAAGTAGATATTCCATGTTAACAATAATCAAAAGAATGCTATAGTGCTTATATTATTCAGACAAAAGAGATTGTAGGGCAAAGGTCATTTCATCATGAAAAAAGGATCAATTCATCTTTTTTCTGGCTGCTTTTAAGAGGTCATTACATTTAACACAAATGTTTATATTAATACGCTGGTAACAGAGCTTCAAAATACACTAAGCAAAAACTGAAACAAAACTTCACAATTAAAGTTGGAGTTCACAACTATCTTGTTTTAGTAATTGAAAGAACCAGTTAACAGAAAGTAAGAATATAAAATACTTGATCAACACTATCAGCCACTTTAATTGATTTTTGTAGAACATTCCATTCAAATACAACAGAGTTCACAATTCTTCAGCACACATGGGATTTTATCAAGAAAGGCCATATTCTGAGCCATAAATCAAGTCTCAATAAATTTAAAATGATTTCAATCTTACAAGTATGTTCTCTTAACACAATGGAATTAAATAACAAGTCAGTGATAGGAAACTATCTGGAACATCTCCAAATATTTGAAAAGATCACAAAGATAAAAACTTCTTGGTTTAAACAAATATCCAAAAGCAAAACTAAGAAGTGTTTTGAACTGTGTAGATATAGAAAACATGGCATATCAATTTTTTTCCAATAAACTGAACAACTTAAGTGAAATGGGCACAATTCTAGGAGGACACAAACCACCAAAATTTAAGACAAATGGACAACTTAGTTCTATATTTTACAAATTAATTTTCAGTTTAAAATATTCACTTATGCACATACAGAAACACAAAAACAAACCTCAGGCCCATACAGTTTCACTGGTAAATCCTACCAACCATTTAAGGAAGAAACAATACCAATTCTACACAAACTTTTCCAGAAATAAAAAATTCCCAACTCATTCTATGAGGTTAGCATTACCCTAATTCTAAAACCATATGAAACCATTAGGAAAGAAAGGGGAAAAAAGAAAATTACAGCTATGATGACTACATATACAAAAGTCATTACTGTAATTTCAGCTAATTGAACCCAACTATATATCAGAAGGTAATATATACATCATGGTCAAATGGCATTTACCATGAGAATGCCTGAAAAATATTTACATATCAATCAATGCAATTCACTCTATCAACAGACTAAATGAGGAAAATTATGGAATCATATCAACTGACTACATTCAAACCCATTCACGATAAACACCTCCACCAGAATAAGAACTGAAGAGAACTTCCTCAACTTGATAAAGGGTATCTACAAAAAAGCAATCAGCTCACATAACACTGATGGTAAAAGAGTCAATGTTTTTTCCCCTACAATTGGAAACATGAACCTCTCAGCACTCCCAGATCATAACAGAGACATAGATAGCAAGGCAATAAGGAAAAAGAAAAAAAGAAGCATCCAATTAGAAAAGGAGGAATAAAAAGCACTCTTTTCATTTATAATATGGTCATCTATGTAAAAAATTCCAAAGAATGCATGAATATATTATGACTAATTAATAATTAGAATGTTCAAGATGACGGTGGGAACACAAAAACGGTGAGCTGTGTTGACATAGTTTGGCATACTTTCCATAAAAACCAATCATCCCAGTCCAAGTCATTAACCCAAGTGAAAATGAAAATTTAAGTTCTTATAAAAAATCTGTACACGATTTTCAGTGACTTTATCATAATCACTCATAACCAGAAACAACCCAAATGTCATTCAACCCTTTGGTTGCTAAACGTTACAATGAAATACTACTCAGCAATTTAAGAAAAAAAAAAAAAAAGACAAAGGAAAAAGACTACTGAGACAAATAACGACTTGTATGAATCTCAAGTATATTATAATAAGGCAAAGAAGTCAGGTTCAAATAGGCCACAAACTATGATTCTATTTGCATGACATTCTAGAAGAGATACAACTGTAGAGCTAGAAAACAGATAAGCTGCCAGAATCTTGGAATAAGAGAGAGGAGGTTTTTGTGGGTGATGGAACTGTTTCATATCTTGATTGTGTTGGAGGTACAAAGACTCTGTTTGTCAAAACTTGTTGAACTATATACTAAAAAGAGAAACTTTACTGTATGGTAGTTACGCTTTTTTAAAAAATGAAAGGGGAAAAGCTGCCTCGGGAAGTCAACTGAAGAAAAAGAACTGTCAGTATTTTTTTCTAGTCTCTTTGATCTTTATATAAGCATATGCATTTTTTTTATTGTGAAAAGACACATGACCCAAAATTTACCAAATTAACCATTTGTCAGTGTATGATTCAGTAATGTTAAAAAACATTCACACTTGTGAAAACAGATCTCCAGAACTTTATCCTGCAAATGTGCAGGTAATTGCAGAAGCAATTACCTTTTATCCCTTCCCCTCAGATCTGGTAACTACTACTCTAATTTCTGTTTCTATGAATCTGACCACTTTGAAAGCTGGATATGCATCATTTTGTTTAATAATATTTTAAAGAGCAAAGAAAGAAAAAAGTTATTAAAAAGTTATCATTCAAGGAGTTGAATACTTTGATTGAAGCGACCTCAAAATGCCTACTTTAGAACATAAAGTCACTGCTCTATAATCATACATAATATTTGGTTTGAATTTTAAAGTGTAATTCTTCTTTATTCTTAAAGATGTAAGGTTTGTTGATGATTAATCTTCAAGAGGTCTAACTTAGATGCATTGGCATTATAGGTTCCCTGACCTTATTAGTAGTAAAAGATATTAGGAAAATAATTGCTTAGTGTGAGAATTTCAAAAATCTTAGCAAAGTGCTAATAATTTGAATAACTTTATTTACTGATATAAAATTTATAGTATACATAAGGCACTCTGTAAATGTAATTTTCTTTAATCTCTCTCTAAATGTTTATGATTACTCTTAAATTACTGCTGTAAGTCTATAAACAATTTTTAGTTCTCCCATACCCATGTGCACATACCTCTCTTTATTTAAGATAACTACTAATTTCAAAAGAATGCCCCTGTGCGGAAGAGACTCTATGTCTTTAAGCAAGAGGATTCAAATGAACACTTCTGTTTTGTTTTTATCTCTGTGAAAACAATAAGCTCCCCCAAAAGCCTTGTGTCTTCAATAGATTACCATTGTGCTTTATAGCAGTAGATCATGAAAACCAGGCACCAGCAAAAAGGGTATCAGATCGAGAAACTAAATGATATTTTACACAAAACATTTGAAGAAGTAGAATGCTTGTTCTGATTACAATTTGCTATTTCAAGAACTGTCATGCAAGCCTACCAAAAATGAACACTATTTCTGTTTTAAATTTGCATAGCTATGGAAAATAGGTGCTTTGAAGTTACTTTTTAAAAGTAACTAGTTACATTAAACTCATTTTTCTTGCTTAATGCCTGAATGATAAGCAGTACAAGTCAATGTTGTTCACTGTAATGTTGATGAGGATATCTTCAGCATCTTTTTAGATGCTGAAGGAAATGATATTATTTGAGGATCTGGAATTATTGTGTATATTTTTCTGCTTAAAGTTGAGGCATCCAAGAACCAACTTGCAATGTTAAGTAAGGACATACTGTACAGAGAGAATAGTCAGCAGGAACAAGAACCACCATTATGCTATGCCTACAGAATGATTTGGGGTCTTTACAGTTGGTTCTTCAGTGATTCTAAAACAATAAGATGAAGTTCAATTACACAGTTTTATTTATGAGTGTGAAGATAATTCCACAGAACTACATGGCTACTGAATTTCCAATGCAGTACAGACTTAGGTAAGCATTACCAAATTAGATCAAACTACGTGTTAGGGATACAGTGAGTGTTTAAATACCATCTGCCTTGCTCAGGGGCATATTTCTATATTATGTTCTCTCCAGCTTTGATGACTTTAATGGAGTCTGGGGTTCTTTAATTGATTTATTGAGAATTTCTGAGCCAAAATGGTCCTTAGAAATTATTTAGTTCTAGTTTCCTTATTCTGAAGGTTGAGAATAGAAGCTCATTGTGTGTTCTGTCCAAAGCTTATCTAAATAATTGTAGAATGGACATTGAACTAACTTCTGATTCAATGTACTAGTCTCTAGATAAGCAGACAGGAAGTCATTTATATATCTGTGTGTATATATACATACATGCTATATATATGTGTATATATTATATATAACATCATATCATGAGCATTATTATGACGGGCAACCAGGCTACAAGGTTTCTAATCCTATTCTTTTTTTTAAAATTTACTTACTTTTATTCTTTAAATCACAATCTTGGTAAATGCCCAAGGTACCTCCCCCTCCCTCTGATGCCCCCTCCATTCACACAGACCCCTCTCTCTTTGTTGTTTATTAATCTGCATTAAGTCCATTAGTCTCTCTCTTTTCCTGTGGCAGTATCCTTTCACTGGATGAGGGACTGTGTTCTTGGGACAAGGCAAACTGTGCTGGTAGGTTTTCAGTGTTAACCTTGAATTGGGCAGTCAGTTTATATTTATTTGTGGTCTGTCCACGTTTTCTCATTGCTGACTGTCTTCTCCAATTCCTTCTCTGTGCTGTTTTGCTGCTTTACCTTATAGTTCTGGATCTGGTTAAGGGGCCTTCCCAACCAGTCAGTGTCGGTGAAGAAGTTTCTCTGCAGGTATAGGGTACAGGTGTCTCTGAATGGCCATTGTAGATCATCTCCTCTCCCTCAATTAGCAGTTTTGCTGTGGGGCCAATGCCCCAACTCTGTGGCCTTCCTCTCCCATAGAGTGGAGAGGAATGCCTTGATCTCTTAGATGGCATCTTGGAAATGAGATTTTGGCTCCTCTAGACCCAGTGAGCATGTAGGTGTGGTTTCATGACATAATGAATACAACATGACATAATGAATGAAACAACAATCCATAGTTGTTTTTCCAGTCTCTCATGCACTGGTTCTCTCAATATTCCATCTCTTGTGTCCAGCTCAGATGTGTGGGCTGGACTTTACCTGTCCCCTCATCCATTCTATGATGGTGTTTGTATTATTTATGTTCTTCCTCCTCTTTAAGATTGGCTGAAGTGAGAGTGAAACAGAAGGGGCATATCCCCCTTGCTCTCCCACACCCCCCACTCCTGCCTGCACAGGGGCTCCTCCCTGCATGGGGCTGGGACCCAGATGGCCAGATGGAGGTTTGGGTGAACCATGCCCCGTGCAACCATCCACTGGTGGGTGGGGCTAGGACCCTGCCTGGAGCCCCCATCCCAGGCTCTCCAGCGCAGGGGGCCTACTTGGGGTTCCTTGCCACCTTTGCTCCCTGCTAGAAAGGGGGCTCCGACAGCCCAGGTCCCCAGGTGTGCAAGCAGCCATGTGGCTGCTTGCTGGTGGCGAGGCTTAAGTCTAATACTATTCTGAGCGACAACATTAAACTTTTGGTTAGAGCTGACCCTCTCAAGTTTCATATGATAGGATCACAAAGCTGATTTTACATTATGGGGTCAGATCAGTCCTGGTGCCAGTGAGATCCACAGTTTAAGGAGGTGATCCAGCACTGGAAGGAGGTGCTGGTAGTGAGGGAGGCTCACCACTGACACCTGGACTCAATCTGTGAGTCTGTAAGAAGGCACATTTCTTTGTGAAGTAAGACTGATTTTCAAACTGTACTTCCCTCATCTCTGGGAGCTCCTTGGAGAGTCCTCAAAAACTGTGATGAGGATCAAAAGCAATCTAAGTGGGCCAGAGAGAGCAATGTTTATTCATAAAGAAGTCAAGCAGGTTGCATCCCATGGCATGTAGCCAGGAATAAAAGGACAAAATAGCTTTCACACTACCACCCTGAAAACCTCTGCAACTTCACATTACAGTTCCCATGGCTTTATTATTACAAGTTACCACCTAGTTTTCTCCTTCCCTCCTTACCCAGAATGTGATACTGACATTGCTACATTCTCCTTTAGTAACAAGTAAGAATAAGAAGACAACATACTGAAAATAATAAAGTACTGAATGGTCTATTTAAGTCAATTAAGTGGAGTATATAAATTCACAATGATCATGAAGGTCAGGTCATTTTTTAGTATTTAAATTTTCAATTGACTTTTATAAAAGACAAGTTCATTATAGACATCTTAGCTAGAAGGATACAAACCAGAAAAACACATTTCTAAACATTAATTCTTAAGATAGTCTCTCATTCATTTATCCATATTTATTCAACATTGAGCACCTATGAAAATCCAGGATAATTTTAGACTAAAATTATCAAGATGTGCAAGACACAATTGCTTTCAGTGATCTCAGGGCAGTTGCCAGAGAGGGCGAGAGGAAGACATGTAATATGTAGTATCATGTGGATATCTAAAAGGAAGATGGCTAGCAGACCATTTTGGGTCATGTGATGGAGACTGGTACTTAGTCCAAGGGCAACAGGGGTTGACACAAAAGGGTTCTAGGCAGGTAGTGATGGTATAGGACTTGTGTTTAAGCAAAGTCAATGTTACCATGAAGGACAACACTAAAGAAGATGGATGTAGAATAAAAGTAAGGAAATGAGGGCCAGAACCACACAGGGGAGATGAGAGAAATGATCTTTCTCCCAGAAAGTACTTGTGAGGGGGAAATGACAGGATTGGTTTGCAGGAGAAGATAAGGAAGATCAAGGACACACAGGCTTTTGGATTATGTGAATGAGCAGGTGATACCATTAACCAGAAAAACACAGCAGCTAAAGAGAGAGACTAGGTGGTAGATGAGGAGCCCAAGAAATAGGATTAAGGGGTTTGACTGTGGAAAGGGTAAGGCATGAAGAGATCAAGTATGTCTTTAATGTCACTGACCAGGGGTGTGCTCCAAAGACACATCCAATCTGTCCTGTGAGAAAGGTGTGAATGACCGGCAGTGATGAAGTAGAAGAGAAGCAGCAATCAACAGAGATGTGGGCACTGTAACAGGTGTACAGAACTATTGCCTCAGTGTCAGCTTCCCAGCACAGTGTTATAGCATGCTGACTGGGCAGGGAAGGGGTGAGGAAGATAAACATCACTCCCCTAGAGAGGCAAGGAGCCACACTGCTTATTTTCCCTTTGGAAGAAAGAGCGCACAAGGAACTTGGAATTGGACATAAGATCCAGGTATCAATATGAAAAATTGAGTTGTTTTTTCAAAACTGTCACTGTTTAAACAACCAAAACTTACTAAACAGTGATGTAAATGGGTTGACATGCTGGAAAGGAAGCCTTTTTTTTTTTTTTTTAAACCAGGGTAAAAGAGAGATTCATCAAGACACAATTAGTAGATGTTATTAGGAGAAATTAAACTAACCACTCATGTTTACTCTCACCAATGAGCTGAGACATCTCTGTAAATAGCTACAGATAATAACACAAGAATGCAGCTTAAAGCTACCAGCCGAGGACCAGCTGGAAGACAGGCCATGTCTGGGAAGGGGCTGGCAAGGAGTAGGTGAGCTATGTGGGCTGACGACCCTTATCTGTGGGGCCCGGTGGGGACACCCCATGTCTCTATCAAACCCACAGATCACAAGTAATAGCTGAACAAGAAGAGGACTACAAAGTCTGAGGTAAGGTCTTTTCCCTGTTCTGATATCCCAGCCCCATGTGAAGAGAAGAGAGAAGGGAAAGAGATATGGGAATAAACCAGGACCCCTCTATGTCTTTTCAAAACTACCAAAGACAAAAGCTTGGCCTGAGTTGGCAGAAGACAGTTCTGAAGCAAATATAAAAGGAAGTTATTAAATCACAGAACTAATTCTTAAGAAGTGAAATGAGACTCCTCAAGTAACAAAAGTAACTGAAAAGTTTTAAAAAAAGTAAAATAAGGTACTACTAGGCACTGTATAGCAAAAAGGAAGTTTCCCAAGGGCAAAGTAGGTAGTAATTACTAGAAAAATAAAACCGTTGCATATTAATAATTCCCAAAGTTGAGACTTTTAATAAACTGTAAATATATTTTCATTTAATCCTTACACTGTGAGGCAGTGCGTTTCATTTTCTTCATTTAAAGAAAATATGGTTTACAGTGTCCACTCTACTTGCTCAAGCTAATAAAACAGTTTGATAAACAGAGCATGACTCAACTACAAACAGAGCAGAAAGGCAGGCTGTTTCTAGACACCTAAAAAACGCACCATTTCATTGATTTAGTTAAAAAAAATCCACTATTTGTCCTTAAAAAATAAATGTTATTTATACCTAGACACTTTAGGACAATTTATATCTCAGTAAACTGATTTATCAGACTACTAGAACTTTGTTTTTCTAATTAAAACACTTAACTGAATATGCTTTAATTTTAGCAGTTTAAAATTTTAACAATTTTAACTGGTTTGAAGGTAAATTTAAAACACAAAATGATTCAGTGAATTTAGTCTGATGTAGAAAAACAAAATCCTTCATTCCATTACACAAATTAAATAGTACTGTATATAAAATTGCAATCATATTATTTTGCATAAAACAAGGTATTTTACAAAGACCATTAAAATGGTGTTAGTGACAAGGTGTAAGTCCCATCACCTGTTACCCCAAGATAATTCTACACATACAAAACTGAATACTTCAAATATATTTTTAAGTAAAACAGGGTTAATTATATGATATTGAAATAGCTTTCAATAGATGGGGTGTGGGAAGGAGAGGAAACTAGACTAAACTAGACTGTATACTATATAGTATATACTATACTATAATAAAATCAAGTATCCACTTAATCAGATTAGCTTGGTCAAATGAGTAAGTAATCAGTCTGAAAAATGAACTATGTCTGGAAAGAAAATGTTTTTTAACAGTCTTCCGACCATAAAAAATATATGTAACACATAAGTAAAGTTAGGAATCACAAGAGATCACCCACAAACTCAACATCAAAGACAGTGACCAATGCTGAAAGCCCTGTGGGCTCCTCCTCACTCTTCCAACCAAACTAGAGGTTAACTCTTTGCTTTAAACACTTCAAAGTAATTCATTATTATGTTTATAATATGCCTCCCATCACTAGAAGGTAAGCCCCACAGGGTGGGTGGAGAGGACTTGCTGTTTTAGCTACCAATGCATCCCAAGTCTCTAGATTACAGCAGGGATGCAGTGAGTGTTCAAACCAACACCATGGAAGAAAGGAAAAACAACAGTAAGAACAATGATAATGGTAACAGTAGCAAACAATTATATTTAATCTAAGCCCTTTATACATATTAACCCATTTAATTCTTCTCTAGGTACTATCACAACCCCCATTTATACAGATGAAAAAACTGGGGCACAAGAGTTAATGTACTCAATAGGTGTTGCTGTTTTTGCCCATGGAACCGCAGGCTCACTTTGCCCATGGTACCATGAACTCAAGCAATCCCCAGTCTCAGCTTCACAGGTAGCTGGGATTACAGGCATGTGCCACCATGCCCAGCTATTTTTTGGAATTAGGTCTTGCTGTACTGCCCCAGGTGGGACTCAAACCGCAATCCACAGATCCCATTGTGACTTCATAAGCTGTTGCTTACTTACATGCAGGAGCCATCGGGCCCTGCTCAATCAACATCATCTTGTCACCATGATGAAAAGCAAACATTTTCACACTTTTAACACAGAGATACCATCACATTGTGGTAATTCTCAGTCTCTTGAATGACTGATTAGCATGGAAATATTGAAACAGTTGAAAAAGTGGTGGAAAAACAATAAATATATATTGAATACTGGTTTTATGCCAGGCCTACTCTAAGCGCTGCGACTCTGGTGAAAACAGCCCCTGCCCTTGTGGAAGCCACTTCATATGCGGTCAAAAAAGTAAACACATCAAACAAACACATACATGAGACAGTGGCAAGTACTAAAGAAACAAATTAAAGAATGGCAGCAGGGATGACGACTTTAGAGAGGATAAATTATTAGGTTACGTCATCAAGGAAAGCTTCCTGAGAAAATAAGTTTTGAGAAAAGGCATGACAAAAATGCAGGAATTAGTCATGGCAGAGTTTTTCAAATGGAGAGAACAGGGAGAGGAATTAAAGGAGGAATTACAGAAACCCAACCAAGTCAACCCATCATGAAGCATCATGGGAATCTGCAATAAACAACACATGATGAGAAACAGCCACTGCTTTGATCCTGGCATTCTGAAAGACTCCTTTATTCTTTGGGTGGTGTAGAGTATTTGCTGAGATTAAAATTATGAAACACAGGTATTTAAGCAGCACTGCTGTTCATTTAGTAGCAATATGACAAAAAGGATTTTTACGCTGCTTCGTATTATCCTAAATTAGTTTTTTTTTTGAAAATTGTCCTGGGGCATATTTTACCTTCCAATAAAAAACTCAATTTTTTTCCTGTCTGGAAGTATAAACAAGTGTCTTCCTTCTGTATAATCATCTACCTACAAAATGCAAGTTTTTTTCTGCTTCTTGGTTTGGACAGTTTCACAAAGCCAGTATAATTATTCTCATAGGGAATTTACTGCATTTTTAAAAGATATTATTGAAGTACCGTTAGGTCACATGCTCGCATTTTTTTAAGTACTGGCTCTCACACCCCCACCTCAGGTGCAGTCAGGTTTATGCATCCATCACCAAAGCACCCACAGTCCTCCACCCACAGTCCACTGTGCTCTCTCCCTGCTTTCTCCTCACCCTTCTCCTTCCCCTTCTGGGTACCTCAGTTCTATGGTCAGCTTTCAAGGGGAATTTACTTTCTTCCAGTACAAATATTTAAAGCTACTTATAAGTAAATATGGTGAAGATATTCAGTTATCTCTCTACCTACAAACCACTAAAGACACAGAAAATTCAGTTTCAAATACACAAGCATAGAGTTAATGTCAATTTCAAAAGTTTGGGGAATTGGAAAAAAGATGCACTTTATCAGGCTGAAACCTAAGCAAGCAGGAAATAAAGTCCAGAAGAGAGCTGATAAGCATTGAAGAACTCAATACTGCTAAACCACATGCTTCTCAAAGTGTAAAGTGCAGGCAAGATACAAATAAAGGTCTATATGAAAGGAGACCCTTACTCTCATGCCAGTCTTATACAACTGAATAAGTGAGCAAGGCTAGCAATCCTCTAATATAACCATCACTCAGAAGAAAGGAAACCGGAAAAAACAGATTGTGTAAGGAAACAAAGAAACTTAGAGATCCTGAAAGGTTACATGGATAAAGTAAGAGGAGAGTGGGACACTCAGAAAAAAATAAACAAAAATCCCAAGTGTTTTTAGAAAGTGAAAAATTAATATTACAAGCACACGAGAGACAAATCACTCCTATTCTAGAAGTAGAAAATGAAGAATTATCTCAGAAACTAGAACAAAATACCAAAGAGAGAAAAATAGGAAAGAAAATTGAAAAACAGCATTTTAGAGGGGATAATAGCTAAACAATCAGTTTCAGAAACAGAACAAAGAATACAGAGGGGGAAAAAAGGAACATAAAACAATTTAAGAAAATTTCCTAGAACTACAAATAATGCTTTTTTAAATTAAAAGAGCTATCAAATACAATCTGTTCTATTATAAAGCTAGTTTGGAAAATGCAAATTTGTTCCAACACAATTCATGTTAGAGAACAAGTTGAGCATAACGTGCATTTCACATTTTGCTTATGATTATGTCTTCAAGAAATACTAGATGAATACAGGAATGTGCCCAGCTGAACCAAGTTACTATGCACATATCTGGCTTGCTATTCTTTTACAAATGCTAACTTTTCAAAATATAAATGTCAGATTTTCTATATAAAAAGGCACTCATTCAACACCCCAAACAAGACTGATTGCCGTAGTTGCAAATGTCAAACAGTACATGCAAAGACAAGTTTTTTTTTAACTATTTAGGAGAAGCTGGAAATAGGGTAGTTTGGAAAAAATGATAGAACATGTGTTATCTCCGGAGAAAGAAGTGTAAGGAAATTCACAGATGGACCATCAAAAATAAAACATCCATGACTACAGTAACTTCAGGTTCTATCAGTCAACAAGAACAAATTCTGAAAAAAGAAAAGAAATGGAAAGACTGTAGAGAGTGTGAATAGGACAACAGATAGAAAAAAAAAAAGAAAGAAAAAGAAAAAAATCAAAAAGAACGTACCTCCTAATCAGAGAGTAAGCACTATCTATGTGTGAAAACCTTTAACAAAGATCATCAGATCTGCTCCATATAGTGCTAAGTAATGATTGCTTTAATACTTTCAAACACTTCTATAATTTCCAAAATCTCCAGCTATTGGGCGAGAGTACAGATAAGAAAATGGAAAAGAATTTTAAGCTTAATAACAAAAATTGAAAAAGGAGATTATTGGTTCAAAACTCCAACTTTGATTTTAAAAAAGTACCATTAAAAAGATATCAGATCCAAGATCCAAGAGTAAGATTTGAGTCTACTGACACTGTTTCATATTATAGGACTTAGAAAATTAAGTTTCCATGGATTTCAAGGTCTCATTACATCAAAAAGAAAAGGTCCTAAGTTAAACTACCTATATTTACTTTTTAGATGAGTAAAGTCTTTACTTCTGTGTAAACAATTTTATCAAATTTGGCCTTCCTAGTATTTCTCAGACTTTGATATCAGCAAAAATTTCACATTTTCTTAAAAGCATGATGCTATATGGCCTTAGAAAGACCAGACAAAATAATGCTGGCTTCTTCTTAATTTCAAAGTGTCACTTTTACACAACCTTAAAAATACTTAAAAATTTTTTTTTCTGATATTATTTTACTGACTAGGGTCCAGATATGTAACTGCAAAACTCAAAGTTTACTTACTTCCTGGTCAGTATTGACTTTTTAATAATGCAGTTTTAAAAAGTAATGGTCAGATTTCAAACTTAAGAGGCAGATTTTATTTCAAATTTCAAAGAAGATTTTTATTATATGTAAAATGGAGATGATAATATCTGTATCATAAAATTATGATAATTAAATGGGATTACCCAAGAAAATAAACTGGCATTTCACAAAGATATAAGAGAAGAAATTAGGGCTATGATTTTGTGTTCTAAACTACCTGGTTTCAGCCATTAACTGGGGTTAATGGAAAAAGTTTAGCATATTCTCCACTTACTTTTTAAAGGAGAAAGTTTCTTTTAAAATAACTTCATATAATTAATAGTTATAGAACATGACCAAACACTTTTTCAGCTATGAGAGTGATTGTATACAACTTACTGCCCTGTTCCCCTAATATGTAACTATGTCAAGAACCTATTCTTAAATGATTTTATTGTTTTGGTTAAAAATCAAAGTTGGTATTTCATCTCTGTAATATAAATTGGTTTGGAGAGTGATTCCTATAATTTTATTTTTATAAGTTTAAAAAGAATTCCATTTTTCCTCTCACCTATTTATTCGATATTCCAAACTATGCCATAGTCCTGCAGCCATCTTCACAAAGGACAGTTCTGCCATCTTAGTGAATCCTGTCAGCATCTATGTCCTTTTCTCTATGATTTTGGTTAAGACTGTTGCTTCCGCAGGAAATTAGCAGTGATCTCATACTTAGACCCAAAGGCAGCTATTATTCTCTCTTTCTTACCAAGCCCCCTTCCACAAATATTCATTGCTCAAATAATGATCAGGTAAACATTCTGTGTCTGACATTGTTCTTCTAGTCTAGATTTCTTGTGAAGAATGAAGCAACCCTTCCTCTAAAAGCTGGGAGAAATGCATCATGGCTCTTCCTAGCAGGAGTAATGCAACCTCCAGTTTTACTACAGAACACTAAAAGAGAAAGAGATTTTCAGGATGGAAAAAAAACTGCTTTCTGGTTACACATTAAAGTTAAAAGAGCAAAAGGCAAAACAAAACTTTGAAATCAAATTTAACTAGGAGAAAAACATTTACTGACTAATCACGCATTAGACAATGTAATAAGCATTCTATTATCTTGATTAATGGTCAACTCACTTTGAGTATCACCACATATACAGAGCCTAAGCAGTATTTCTTTAGTGGCTATCTGTGTGAAACACTGTGATAGGTAGGCCCAAAGTCCAGGAGAGGTAGCAGATTTGCAAGCAGTAATTATAGGGCAAAATAATGAGTGTGATGTTAGGTACGGCAGGTACCAAAAAAGTGAACGAGGAAGTGACAAAGAGACTTTGAGTGATCAGTAAATGTTTCACAATATTTTTTCTCCAACTAAAATTCAGTAAGATTGTGATGATTAGTTAGATAAGAGAAAGAAAACACTGTAAGCATATGAGCAGCATGACAAATGGGCGAGAAGGCACACAGCATCTTTGTGAAAGGTACACAGAAAGTGGGGACATCCAAATTAACTACAGATTGGCAGGAAACAGGAGAAAGAGATACTGAGAGATCTTTGACATACATTGAAAACTGATATTGAATTGTTGGAAGATACTGAAAGTATTGTAAGATACAGAAATATTGAAAACACTGCTAATGAATCTGATATTTACTCTAGAACACATTAACCTCAACCAATCAGAATAAATACTTGTAAATAGTTTTACTTCACTAGCATGCAAATGAGGTAAACTTTAACTTGCCTCTAGGAATGAGAGCAGTCCCTGAGGTGTTTACTGCAGGTGAGGGTTCTGGAATTTTAGAAAGGTAATTCAAGGTACAAGATAGAGATGGGATAAAAGCAGACAAAAGCAGAGTAGGGGGGGGCATTTTGGCAAAGGGTGTCTTCCTAGAAGTAGGGCTGGGGAGGGGGACGATCTTCAAGGAAGTTAGGTAATCAAAATATCAGTCATTTCACATGATACTATCACTATAACAAACTATTAAATATGTTACTCCAAAACCATTAAAGAATAAGAATAATCCAGATGGGGATTCCTAAATTGTTCAGGTACATGGATGTTGTTACTTCAGCAAAGTAACAATGAGAATTAGCTATCATTTAACTAAGTACCTTGATTTGTTCAAGCTATGTAATATCAAATATCTGTATTACAAATCACCATTATCAGAAAGAAACTGCATAGCAGAAATTTAACCCTGTAGAGTCAACATAAAAATGACCTTGTCTAATAATCTCTTTTATGGAAAAAAAGAGGAGACTTTTACAACTAACGAAAGAATTAATAATCTATTTCTAGCAAATCTTACGAGCTCTTCATTCTGGTCACCTTATAGCAAATGTTCAAGATAGACTGTGGTAGATTCTACTTTCAGTTAAATGGATCATCTATTCCAGCAAATCATTTATAAGTCTGAAGATGGCAATGAGCACAAATGCAGCACAAAATGTAAATGAAAGCAAATCTCACATAAAGATTTATAAACAAAATTTCTCTAAGTCCATTATTATGAGATACAATATATTAGAGGTTACTCTATCACTGGTAATTTTCTAGGTACTTATAGTACTTGATGCAGGCTTTTTCCACATCAAAAGAGAAGATATCATGAGAGCCCTAAAAAGACAAAATTTTACTTAAAAGATTATAAAACAAGAGTAGAAGAGAATAAGGCGCAACAACAAAAAAACCAAGGCAATATAATCAAGTTCACTAAGATAATGAATGTCTGCAAATACTTTGAACTGTCTATCTATAAAAAGTAAAGCTTAAAAGTAAATATATATAAAAGCAAGCTAACATTAATTACAAAAAGATTTTAGTTATATATGACACTTCTGAAGAGCTTGAAAAATTTAAACAATAACTTTAATCATGCCACTCTTTTCAGTGAAACAGATTCACTTAATAATTTTAGTCCTTACCTCCTAATCCTAATTCTGAAATAAAAACTAAATGATCATATAAGAAAATTTTGCACATATGTTCCTCCAGCATTTGATAAAAAGGGTAATTGTACTTAACAAAATAACAAAAATAGATATCACCATCTGTGTAAAAGCATCAGGAAAAATGTATAAATGGATATAAAAACTAAATGTAATTTCCTAAAATTATGGAATTCCAGTTAAAATAATCCATGAAAACTTCTTTACAGTTCAGCAAATCACCTAACATCTGTAACAAAGTTCAATTTGTCAGAAATTCACAAATTTTCACATACCCTGTACTAATTTTCAGTCTATCAAGAATTATGGAAACATAGGTAGGTATAGCTAAACCGCAGTTCAGTGACTGGTTGCACATGTGAGTCTGAACTAGAAACCCATGTGTAAAACATCATGCACTTGAACCCAGAGACAGGTCAATAATTTAGATTGAGTATTGAATTCCACTAGGAAGTTTCTATAGAGAGTATCTCTCTCTCCTTCAAGACAGTTCTTTAGCAGAGATGACTAAATCTTTCAATATGTGATGTTTAGAGGGATTCATGAATAAAGTACAAAAAAAAGGAGAAATATTTAAATAACATTAAGTAAACAGGACAGACTGAATATATCCTATCCTACCATAACAACTATAAAAATAAATGCATACGTGTGGCACAGCCCTCAGGGCAGCCCCAAGAAAGTTCCCTCTTTTGACATTCACACTATAGTTCATCCCTCCCATAGTGAACAACGCTGACCTGAGAAAAAACACTGCACAAATGACAAGCGTGTCTTCTAAGAGCAAGTCACAAGGCTCTGCCTCGTCTCTGACTACTTTCTCTGGGAAGGGCCAGGTGAAATGTCACAGAGATGTCATACAACCCTACAGATAGCTCAAGACAAGGAACTGGGTGTGATCTGCCAACAGCTAGCGTCAGCTTGCCACCACAAGCAAACATGTGGGAAGTGGACCCTTCAGTCCAGCTTCAAAGCTCCAGGCAAATGTGGATCTCACTGATATATTTCATTTTTATTTTAGGTAGGGGTTACAGTTTTGCTCTTACATATGCACACGTGTTCCTCTCACCTCCACCAAACCACCTATACCCAACCCCATCTATCTTGTGGACATTTTTGTCTCTAACTTCATGTGAGATCCTGGGTCAGAATCATCCAATTAATCCACTCTTGATTTCTTGACCCTCAGAACATGAGTAATAAATATCTGTTGTAGGGTAATTTGTCACAATATGAGAACTATTAGAACATATATTTCAGAAGACTGTATAATAGTAGAATTACAAGTAACAATCGTAGTATTAAAACATGATTGCAGAAGAGGATCAGGGATGATTTCTTCTTCTACTCTCTAAACTTCTGTAGGTTTTATCACTTCCATTGTTTCACTTTTAAAAAGCACATTTGGTACTCACATCTCTAATGGCTCCCACTATTGTGACTAGAGAGGCTTTGCCAGACTCAAATTCAGCAAATTCCTGCTAGGATGGGAATTCAAAAGTCATGGTGGTCCCTAACTTGATGGGGCTTATACTCCAGTGGAAAAGAAAGGTCTGATTCAAGATGCACCCCAAAACTGTGATAAACTATGGGAGGATGGGGTCCCATGAAAACATTTCAAATTAGTTCTTAAGTGATTACTAAATGGAAAATGATGTCAATATAACACAAAAACTGTATTGATTCAGAAAGGTTTTTCCTACACAAGAGGAGTCAGAAGAACAGAGAATTACAATCTTTAGCTAGAACAGAAAGCTCTTGACCCTGTGCTATCGCTGCGGTAAGAGCAGTGGGAGTCATTTCATTTGTAAGTAACAAAGCTTAAAAGCCAGTGCTTTCAACAAGATCCCTTCAGCACTGTGCAGCTCTCAGCCTATGCCAGCTTAGCTGCCTATCTGCCCAGCCTCACCACAGCTTCCATGGCTTACAGCTCTACTTCCTTCTGCATCTCTTAGCACCTGCTGCTTCTCCTGTTGCTGGCATTTCACATTGCTTTTCTGTTTCTTTAATATCTAGCATGAGAGCTTCCAGACATACTGAGCTAGTACCAAGTTTTTGTTTTCTCAGTGTTCTGATTACAAAGCTGCAGAAGTATTGAGTGGTTGGCCCCATATCTATTTTCTCCATAAACTTATTTTTTTCCCTGTGCAATTTTGAAATATGAGACAGCTTTTAGGAACATACATATCATAGTATTAAAGAAATGCCTATGTTATTAAGAAAATGGTACAGTTCTAGAATAGTGCATAACAAAGGACTCTGACCTAATTTGGGACTAGCATGTACAAAAATCTAAAGCACGGAGACAGAAGTACAAGAGGTTCTCCCAAGAAAAAATACAAGCTTAAGGGAATTTTCTCTTTATCTTCCTCAAAGCCTTTGCCAGAAGAAAAAGCAGAATTCACCTCAGAAGGTTGAATCATTCCTTTGTTTGACAGGACTTTGGTAAAGGGAGATTGTGAGAGGGAAGATATGACAGCAATGAATTGAAACTAATTCTGTGCTTCTCAATTTTGACTGAACCTTAAGGCTCAGTCCTTAAAGCTTTTTCACAAATACAGATAATCAGACTCATTCCACTAGTCTTCTGTGATTTGTGAACACTGGTAAGTTTTAGAAGTTCCCCCAGGTGATTTCAATGCTAACTCCTGGCCAAGAACCCCTAGACCAAAGTATCAGCAACAAATACATCCTAGGGAAGGGTTAAATACCCTGGTTAAACAAACCAGATAATATTTGCAATTTTGCAATTATATATAGCAAGAAAGACTAGACTTATTTTTCCCAATAAAGATGATGACAAGGAAATAAGCTACAAGAAGTAAAAAAGGACACAGGTAGGGATGGAAATAAGCAGAGCTGCAGTCTAAAAGCCAAGCATGGTTTCTGAGTGCAGGAACATGTAGATTTGGCACCTATTTCCACTGGGTGGGGGAAGAGGGTGATGGAGAAGAAATGAGCATGGGGGAGGGGTTGGAGGAATTTCCAGAGGAACTTAGGTGAACTACTTAAAAGGAGATCCTGACCTAGCACACTCAAAGAGTAACAGAGGCCATTTTAAAACACAGCCATCTGTGGAGTATCAAAATAAAAGATAAAAATGGGTAGAGTGATTTTATATACAGTCCTATTATTTGGCGGTAGAAAAGTAGATTTGCTACAGAGGTTTTCAAATATGGTCATCTGAATTGCAGGAAGGAATATTTTTAAAATAGTTTCCTGTACCCAATGTCAAAGATGAATTAGAATCTCTAGAGGGAGGAAAGTCATGAATTAATAACAAGAGCTGCTACCCATTTAATTACCAATGTACTATGTGCCAGGCAGTCTTATGAGCATTTTGCATGTACAATCTTATTTTGTTCTGTAACAGTCCTAAGAGTTCACTGGAACACAGAGAAATAACTTGCCCTGGTAACAGGTGAATCCAAGTTTCAAACCTGTAGATCTACATATAGTGAGTGCTCTTCACCATGCTATTCTGCAACCTTGAAAACATCCTTCCATCACCAGTAAACCAAGTGTTTTTAAAGCCACCATTACCTGAGATCACTACGCTATAACCTTTCAAATCACTTTTAGTGATATAGTTTTATGAAATAAGACTTAACAGTAGCTTCCATTACTAAGCTTTAAATTAAATAGCATAATGTTCTTGATTAAATAGAAATCTCAATATGGTAAATGTACAGAAATAGTTCCTTGTCGAAATGGGCTTGTGTCTAAAAATTCTGTCTCTGACAAAAATAGAAATTTTATATAACATACTTTTTTCTTAACCACACTTAGCAATTTGTGATGTCTTGTCAATTCTTCCCTGATATCGCCATCTTTTTCTCTATTCCTACTGTCATCCCACTAATCTAGACCTGCATCATAAAACTTCCAGACTATTATGGCCTATCATTCCAATTAGTCAATCTGACTTCAATTACTATTTAGTCTGGTCCTATATACTACATACTACACTTCCAGGGTAACAGTCTTAAAATTATCTTAATTTCTTGGCTATCTTCCATTCTATTACAAGTCTTTGATGATTACAAACTACTGAAAGGATAGAACGTTTATCTCTAATGTGGCACTCAGGGTCTCTAACTACCATTTTCCCATTTCCTAGCTTCTTTAATAAAAGTCAACCATAATTCAATTTTAACCTAAAACTCCTTCATAACAGCAAGATTTAAAAACATCATCAGACTACATTTAACTGAGAAATATTTAAATTGTAGGCAATTGTTTAAATACTTTTAACAACATGCTCACTTTCATGGAGTTAAATGTTCAAATCTTGTACTTCAAATGAGCTGCTTTTACTAATAGGTCTTAAACTTCTGTAGAACATGCAGGAGGATAGTCTAACATGCTAAACTTCTATCTCATCTTTCAGGTCCTCTCAGAGCTCTAGTTAATTCAGTCGCAGAGTGTTCAGCTACACAAAACTGCCCCAAGGCAACAGGGAAGACTTAGGCTGTCCTGACAGCATCAATCTTTTATTTAAACAGTTTAAAAATCTTGAAAAAAATTACTTTGACTTAGAGACATATATGTATGTATATAACATATACACATATTTACATAGAATATAAATTCTAAAATTACAAGCTAGAGAAATGTACCTACTTTTTTCACTTATGAGACTTTCATTCCCTATCTACTGTAAGTTAAAAATAAAAAGGTTGTATAACCAAGAACTGAGAAGGATAAAGTATCTATATCAAGTGTCTATAACATGCATTTCAGATGTTGCTAATTTATTGGTAATTTTGCATGGCTCCTCTGGAGCACTTATAAAAATTATCCATCACTCCAGAAAGGCTGAATGAAAGGTGATAAGAAAAACAAACAAAACTTCATAAACTGACAATTGATGTGGCCATCAAGTAAACCCTGCAGTGGTAGGGAAGTGGCAGGCAGGCAGAGCACCTTAGGAAGACAGAAAACAGAGGATTGCTCTTTGAAACCACGCTCAGCACAGCTCACATTGTTTTCCTTTGTGCTAATGTGACGTTACACTGATTTGTGCAGTGAATTCTAAGTCTAATATCTTTTAAGAGATTTTAAAACTATGCAAGTAATTAATAAGGAAAATAAATCCAAAGAAAACTTCTCTAAAACACAATCTTTCCTAACAGATTCACAGATGTCTAGAAGTAGATCGAAGAGAAAGCTACATCCAAGAAGCCCCCACACATGAACAAACGGACATGTTCAAGAGACTGAAGATTGTACCCAACGCTTGATGGATCACCAACAAGGCACAAACTGCATTGAAACAACTGTACAGTGGCCAGATTAGGAAAACATCCACCAGGGAAATACACTGGACATATCTTTTGTAATATCATCTCATTCATGAAAATTACGTAGAATTCAGAATCTGAAATATTATAAAGATTTTTAAAACTGCTCTCCAAGCAGTTAGTTTCTAAAGTTCCTCACAACTACAAAAATCCTACTCCTCCTGGAAATCCAGACTCCTCCTAGTCTGAGGCTGCTTTATCAGAGTGACCTTTGATGAAGAATTTTTGAGGCCTTGTAGTTTATTCTTCTTTCCCTCCTCCCCAATCTGTTATAAAACTACCTGGGAAGAGACAATGTTTGCCTTCATTAGGTATTTAATTTTGCAGAAATTAATCCTGTTCTATCAACCCCAAATCTAGCCCCTGAAATGATTCATTTCACTTTAATAGGGAAAAAATGCAGATAAGCAGAAGAGCATCTGACATCAGGCACAGCTTTTAAGAGTACAAGGTCCAGAGTCTCTGCTGAAACTAGACTTCATTCCCTCTATAACACATTTATCACTTCATCTTAATCACAAATCCAATGACTGGTATTCAAAGGGTTCTTCATAAAGATTATATTCCTCTGCTTAAGAATTCAGGAAAGCGTGCAGTGTAGTTTAGAAAGTTTTCCATCAGAAAAGTTGAAATTTAACAGTTCTGTCATATTAAACGTTAAACAGTTAACCACACAGAACACTGATTTTAGATAACTAAAGGTCTGCAGTACAGAGCAAGAGGAATCTGAAAAACTACAAAATCCTGCCACCTTGTGGAATCTAAAAGTACTCCACTAATTCATACAGAAAGTTTCTTATATGTGCCTATTTAGAAAAATATTAATCAAGATATCAATACAATTATTTTAAAATCTTAAATATTTATGCATATGTATACTAACATTTATTAAATTTGCAGTATCTGGCTTAATGTAATTGTTTCTAAGGTCAAAACTAAATTCTTCAAATGTAAGATACAGAAATGCAATTATGAGCTCTGGAAACTCTCAATAACTTCTCAGTTTAATTATGGATCACACTTTTCTTTCTGATACTTAAATAACCACCTTGTTACAGGAAAAAGTGCAAAAATTATTACTACCCAGTAGATAGCACCTCTTAATGTACACTGTAAAGTACGGTAAATTGCTATAGAACCTTTGCTAAATATACTTCATAGTTCTTAAATTACTCAGACAATTCAATACATCTAAAAAGAATTAAGCTTCATGATGATATACAAAAAGGTTAGTTTTAAAACAGAAGAAAAATACAGAATCACTAACATTTTCAGAGCACCATCAGTAACAATTCCTTTTTAAAAATTATTAAGAGATGAGAAAGTCTCCTTAAGCCATATATAGGATTAAAGTTTATTCTGTGAAAACATGAATACTAAGTGCAGAAAAATATGATGATGGAAATATCAGATTTAACCATACTTCTTTATTTAGTAGATAAAAAACAACTGAATATTATTCAGTGTAGTAACTAATATTTATCAAGAGCTCCCTAAAGTCCAGGCTAGTTATGCAACATGACCTGTCTCACTTAGCAATCATTATGTAAGCCTTATGGAAGAGGTACCACTATTTATCCCCACATTATCAATTAGGTCTCTGCAACTTAGTGGTCAAACTACTTGCATTAAGCGACAGAGCTTGTCTGCTTCCAGTTGCTATGGTTTTAGCCACCATAACCAATAAAAAATACATAAAAACAGATTATCTGCTTGAAATGTTTCTGAGAAGATCTCTAGATTTCACAGCTTTTTCCCCCCAGTTAATTATGATTCAATAGCATTTAAGTTTCCTCCTATATCAGAAAAACCTTTTAGGAAAGAGTGCAGTTTCTGTTCTATGGCATCAATTAAATTTACTTCTTTAATAAACGTTAGTCATCTCTTTTATCTCACAACACCAGAATTCTCCCTTGTCTTTTTTCATATAAACCAGTATTTTATCTTGCACATGGCATCAAAAACACTGTATATTTAATTTTCTTCCCCTTTCTTACCCTTTCATCCATTCACCAGAAATCTCAGAACCTGCTATGGGTACCAGTTACTGAGGAAAAAATATGTAAATCAGGCTTGGTCTTTACCCTTTAAAATTTGGATCTTAATATATATAGTAATATATACATATAATTATACTATATATAAATTCCCAAGAAACACAAAAACAGTGTAATGATAAGTATTTAAAAATAAATATGCACAGGCTAATGGAATTATGTAAAAAAGGCAGCTAATTTTGTTTTAAGGCAAAGTATTTTTGTTCAGTACTTCTGTGCTTAATGTCATTCTCCAAATAATTTCCAAATTAAATATGCATCTTTCCTATGTCTTTATTTTTTAGTATAAAGGGTTGTACTACAAAGAGTTGCTATCAACATTAATTAACTACAACACAAACAGTTTTGTTGGGGATAAAGGAGTATTTTTATAATCTTTTATCTTCTCTGATCATAAATTATATGCCCAAATATTCCTCTCAATGACTACAGGAGAAACAGGAATATCAATACTATATATAAATTCTCAAGTAAAATTAGAAAAGTAAAAAGTTAGGGAAAATTTAAGAAACTAAGATTTGCAACTTCATTAGCCTATTAAAACTTCATCATTTTAACTAAGACACACCTTTTGTCTATCACAGTCTTTACTGCATTTCTACTTTCAGTTTTCTTGATAAAAGACAGCTTTTCTTTATTATTCTCTATAATTAGATATAAATCCCTCTAGAAAATATTTCCTATATCTACTGTTAGGTTTTTAAACTTCCACAAAAAAAAGGGTATCAGTTAAATAAACACATATGTTCATGTATATGTACACACACAGTCTAAGTACATATTTTAAATGTATATATAATTACATTTATATATTATCATCACACACAGGTGATACATACAATTTTTTTCCTTTATTCAATATAATATAGCAGGATTAGAGACTTTCTAGTTTTTTATATACCTTCTAAATTTCTTACTAAGGAAATCTCTAAAACTTAATGAGTATATATGCTTTTATGATAAAAATTTATTACAGTTCATTCAATAAACATACACTGAACATACCTTAGATAATCTACATACACATAAAATATGCAAAATCAGGACCTAGATGTCTGGGAAACAGTCTGATTTACTAGCTGTGCTTTCATAAGCAACAATTTCTTGACTTCAATGTCTTTTTAAATTTAGGGTAAAAATATTTGCCTTACCTCCCTCCTAAGTTATTCCAAAGGTGTGAATAAGACAATACATGTAAAAGCACTTACAGTATGCATATGAGGTTGCTTCTAAAGCAAATAACCAGAGTCAAGTCATTATAAAACAAATTGGAAACTAAGAATATTTATTGCTATGGTTAAGATGAAATCTACTTTATATATCCAAAATATTTTCACTTAACCACTAATTTCAGTGGGATATTTATCGGCTCTATTTGGTTAAACAAATGTGCCTTTTGTAAAAAATCATCAGTCATTTCAAAAAAAGTACATCTTATCAATCCCTAGTTACTTATTTGTCAACAATAGTCTTTTAAAACAACAATCTTTCCATCTGTATCTATACTGTTATCAAAAAAACAAATATGTGACCATTAGTAGTTAATATTACATGATCCTTTAGTTCCTTTACTGGTCTAAAACTACGTGACTGTTTTATGAGAAAGTCTACAAACACATCAGGGACCCATACATCAATGATAGGCTAGAATTTTTTAATTAATTCATTAGATTTTCACTAAACAATAATTAGAAAAATTTGCCATCCCATGTAAGGGTTATTTAGCTTAGGCAAAAAGTTTATTTCTCATTAAAGATTCAAGAATTTTCATTTATGCAAAGCAGAAATTTTCCACTTATATTTCAGTTCTTATGTATAGCTTTTATTCAGTTATTAATAGCTATGAATCTGTAGGTTTATAAAAGATTTAAAAGTTTATTTGTTCACTGTCTTTGATTCACCTTCCTTTAAGTAAAACTAATATAAACTATGTTTTTAAACAGTAAGCTAACTGCAGACATCCTAAAATTATTTCTCTAAGTTTATGCCAGTTAATAGCTCATTTTCAAACTTAAATTATTTAAAATCTTTAATTCTAAATTAATTTTTAATTTGAAGAATGAATGTCAATGAAGTATTTTAGTGTACATTGAATAATAATTGGATCAGCACATTTGCTAGTGCTCCTAGTAGTGTAGCTAATACAAGGAAACAGTAAATACGAACTGCTTAAATAACTTTTAAATATTAAGGTTAGAATTTGCCAGTTCTTAGAACCAGTCATTCAAGGTTTGAGCATTTTTTTTAAAATGCAAGTAATGCTAAATATATGTATTTAAAGACCTCCATTTTGAAAGCATACTATAACTACAATCAACATTTTCAAGCACAGATAAACGAAGATAATATTTTCTTATACAAAAGTTCACTATAAAATTTTAAATCATTTGCAACTGTAAGTCAACTCATAATGACAACTAGATAATCAAATAAATAAAAAAGCTGATGGACAGCTACATTTCCAAAGATCTTAAAAGAGAAAGAGAACTTTACATGATTCATCTGTGCTAATGAAGGGAAAAATTCCTCTCTTCATAATCTCCAAATAATCCTCAAAAAGGTTTTGAAACAGTTTTTAAAATGTTGTAACTAGGAAAAACAAAATGAAAAAAAAATGGCTGAACTGAACTGAATTTCATTCTTCAAGATTGATATTTAGAAGTCAACTGCCTCTCACTAGGAAACAGTGCTCTGGATAATTTAGGGATCATTTCCCCATGACACTTTGTATTACACTGAATACTCACAGCAGGTCTATCACTAGACTACAGAAAATGATTCATGAGCACACACACCAAGGCGAAGGGCCATCTCTCCATCTGGCCCAACTGACACTCCTGGTGGCCCAAGGGCTTCAGGAAGAAGTGGCCACAGAGTTCCACCTGCCCCTTAAGGCAGTTTCTATTTAAAGGGGCAGTGACCCAATTTATTTAGGCAGACTCACTACTTCAAAGAATGAAAGTATGATGAATACAGTAATTTGCTATATTTCAATCATTTAAAAGGGCATAGATTTTCTTTACATTTTGTTAGAGAATATCAAGTCAATAACACAGGCCTCTCTCTTGACTTCTTTATCCAAAAATCAGAAATATATTGTATTTGTTTTTCCCAACTTGTGAAACATGTTTGTGGAGGAAAAACAAAGAATTCAAAAGTGTAAAGGAGATAATTTGAGGAAGAAAAAAAATGAAGGAGAAAGAAGTGACACAGAAGCAGGGTGGCATAAATAATGGAATAAAAAAAATATATAATTAATAAAAATGTACAAACTGGACCTTTAAAAATAAATTAAACTAGAAAATTAAGGTAAATCTGTAACAGAAAGCTGTAATGTAAAGGTGTTAACATCACAGAAAAGAATTATTTGAGGTTAAGATGAATAAAAAACATAGCATATACAAATTTATAGAATGCAATTAAAATAATATTTTGGGGAAATGTATAGTAGATTTGAAGATCAGAATGAAAATTAAAGGCTGATGTATTAAGAAAATGGAGGAAGGAGACAGTGGGAAAGTCAAGATTAAATAAATATAAGAAAGGAGATAGCAGCAAGAACTATTAATAGAAAACAAAAATTCATTAGAAATTTAAAAAATTTGGCTCTGTGAAAAAGACTTTATAAAGCAAAGTATTAAATCTGTATGATTAAGAAAAAAGAGAAGACAGAAATAAGCAGTCTTAGGAAAGAAAAGGAACTATAACCATAATTTTAAAAGATGAAGATTAAATGGATAATCTGCTATAAAAGTTTACTGAAATAGATTAAAAGATATAAGTAGTCCTATAACTGTTGTCCTATATTGTCACTAGTTAACATCAAATCAAGTCAAAACTCTTTTCACAAATGAAACTCCCAAACTAGACAGCTTCACCAGCAAATTCTGTATATTGTTCTGTGACCCATTTCAGCAGCTCATTCGCGGAAAGAAGAATCAGTGGCAAAAGCCACCAAAGGCAGAACTACTTAGGGAATACCTTAATGAGTGGTCAGAGGAAAAGAAAATTAAAACTAATAACCATGCGGTTTACACCAGATAGCTACACAAACCCAAGTGAGATATTCTTCCTCTAAACTAAAAAAAAAAAAAAATTCTAGTAAGAGGGACAGGTGCCACACATTAGAAGTGGAGGCTATCAACACTGAAATGTGAATTTTATCATCATTAAAAACTAATGTTCTAACAGAATAGGTTTAAGTCACAAGGGATATGGAGTAGAATTTCCAAAAATTAATTGAAATGTGACTGTTGCCAATATATATAGATTATGTATCACTCATGTCTACTAAACTTTCTACATTAATAGGTAGATAAATCATAGAACCACTTTTGCAACCAATTTCTAAAAATATAAGTATAGAAAAAAACATTAGAATTATTATAAAACATAAGAGGTCATTCTAAATCAGTCAAAAATATAAATTTTTGTAATTGGAAACAAACTTGAGATAATTAGTGATATTCTTTCTTCTAGCAGTTATCACAGAATAGTGTTCCCCCACACACACTCTTAAAAGAAAAAAAGTGCTCTCTTTTTCAAAACAGAAAGATGAAGATTATTCATAAACCACATGATCTGGTCCCTAAACTACCAAGAATAATTGAAGTCAATCTTTAATTGCAAAAATCATAGTTACTGCATCAAACTTTGATTATATTCTATATTTAGCAATTATAACCTAAATTGAAAATTATTTATTTTTACATTTTCTTAAACATACAAGTTTTATTATGATCAGACTACCTCAGTTACTGACTAAAGATCTTAGGACTTATTCAATGAAATATACTTAACAGTAAACTACCGTAACTTTGCAAAGACAGAGAAATTCATCTAAAAAATACATATTCTACCCATAAAATTTTGGCTCCCTCCATCTCAGCAACTTACCCATCAGTCTCTGAGGCCCTATCATGTTCAAGTTTAGCTGTCAACTTAAGAACCTTCCTGCACCCTTAGATCAGGTGCATTTTCCAGTCAATGCTCTCACAGAGCTAAACAGCACTGCCTCATAGAATGTAATAATCTGGCTGATTAAAATGAAGATGGTCTTCTGCCACTATTATGCTCTATGTAGCCCAGGAACGTGTGTCCTTATCTCAGAGATTCCTCCCAATGCCTCATGTGCTTTCTGGACATCAGGAAGGGACACATTTCAATGTGTTTGAAAAAGAACAGGAGACCATAGAGAACACAACAAGCAGCATTCCTATTTTTCAGAAAGTTCTATGCAAACAAAATAAAATAATGTCACCAGAATTAACATGTGCAAGTTAAGCTAGAACTCAACTCTATTTTTAAAATGCTTAAGTAGTTAAATTTTAAAATTCCTACATAGTTAAATCACAGCATACTTTCAGATATGCCATTATTTTCCAGTCTTAAAATTGAAGAAATATTAGAATTCATTTATAATCAAATGTTTTCCACCTGAAAAATAAACTATACAGGTAATAACATTATCACTTCTGACCTCTGTACACTATGTTAAGTACTTTATATATACATGACAGGGTGTGCTAGCCCCCCCCCATTGTCTTCTGTTTAAGATTGCAGATTTTAAGGACAGATGCTAAAAATGTGAAAATGACCTTAGTTGGAATTTTTCTTTAGGGAGATGCAGGAGGAAGAAGTGCAATGGTTTAGATGTGGTTTCTGGAAGGCGGGAAATTAGGGTACATAAAGAGTGTGCAAACAAACAAGGATGGGATGCAATATGGAGGTCAGAGAGATTTATGGAGGAGTGATTTTTGGTTTTGGCCATTTTGTAAGATGGAGATGTAAATTATGTGAGGTTGGCCATGTGACCACTGGGGACCTGCAGCCCTTGGCTGACCTGGGCTAGCCGCATGTGCTAAAGGCGGTTAAGAAGTTTGGAGATTTGAACTCCGTGTTGGAGTTTGTTTTGCTGAGTTTAACTTGTGTCTACAAGAGGCCATGTAAAAGTTAGGCTTAAAAAAAAGTGAAGTTGGCTGGGTCTGGTACCATGAAGTTTCTGTTACCTGAAGTCGACAAGGAGAACACAGTGTGGAAGACAAGGAGGAGCAAGCCAAGGGAGCAGCCAAAGAAATATGTCTTTAAGCATCTGGAGATAAACTCTGACTGGACATTGGTAAGATGATCAGGACTGAGAGACTAAAGATTTTGTGGGCAATCTGGGAAAAGGACTTTAGACAATGCTGAGAAAGGTTTTGGACAATATTAAAGTAATCTGAGTTTTACTTACTTTTTTTTGATAGTAATTAAAAAATCACTTTGTTAGAAATAAATTAGTCTGCACTGATAGTTTTGCGTTGGTTTGGTATTTGGTTAAGAAGGCTGGGGAATGGTTAAAAAAAAAAACCCACAAGAGTTTAAACTGTAGTTTTTAAGTTTTTCTTCTGCAGTTTTTAGAACTAAAAGCAGAGAGCACCTGGCTGGCTTTTGCATATCAATGGTAAAGGTGATCAGTGTAAATGCTAATAAAGAGTGTGTATGTAGCCTGCTTAGTAGAAAGAACCAGGCAGATAGGTGTATCTAGTTAAAGCTAAAGGCAATTGCTAATGGACTGCTTAGAGCCTGCTTCATAGCGAGAAGCAGGCCTGTATGTGTTTAAGTCAAAGGTAAAAAGTCCCTTCATGGTCACCCTGTTTCATATATATTATTGCAGTATAATTTTTATACCACTTAATATGCAGAAAAATTGAGGCACATAAAGAGAAAGTAACATGTCCAATTTTCACAGACATCAGTAATTTTTTTTTTCAGGATAACTTGGAATCTGGCATCCTGATGACAGAGTATACATGTTCTATTGCCTTTACAAAGAAAAATACAGGACAGGCTCAAAATCTGAGAAAAAGCGAACTACTGGAATATTGGGGTTTTTCATACTTTTAATGTACAGTAATTCTTCATGATTAAAATATCACAATGACAGTGAATCTAGAAAACATTCTAAAACAAAAGCCAGCATCAAACTATTTAAAGAAAACACATACTTCAGCTGCTTGCCGCAGTTAATACATTATCTAATGTATGCACACCACCCAGCAAAAAATCCCAGTATGAACATAATGACATTAATGTTCTTTATCAACAGTGTTAGGAGGGGACTCTGGGAGGGAACTCACAGCAATACAGTGATAAATATGTTATGTATGTAAACACAAACACACACATGTACTGTGTCCTTCAGGACTTTTCAGGTCCTTCATTACCAAAGAATAAAAACTCCTGAATGTTACTGCAAAAAATTAAAGCCTTGTCTTTTGCCCAGACAGCTCAAAAAGCAGATAAACTACACAAGACAGACTGAATTCACTAACACCAGAACTAGAGGCAAGTACATCTAGGTATCTACAAGCAGCAACCTTAACATCAGTACTCACTCTACAAACTCAAAGAATGAATGTAACTCTAAATAGTTCAAAAAAGTTCTACTAAAGACACCATACTATATCTTGGTTATAATTCCTAGAATATGTCACAGCTTTTATTTCCTCAAATTCCAAGTTCTTTAAATAAAAAGGGTACTTAGCATCTTATTTTATTATACATAATATAAACCAAAATGCACATTAGTAAATGTATAGTATTGTTATTAAGAGTTATAAATATTTATACTATAGTCCAAGTGCCAGGAATATTCCTTTGCACACACACTGTCTTATTCAGTCCTCAAAAAAGCTATTTTTCAGAAAAAGAAAATGCACTTGAGAGGGGTTAGATCTTTTGCTACCTACAGTAAGTTACATCACCAATAACTGGAATAAAGATCCAAAAGGCCTAGTTCTATTATACTATCCTCTACGATAAACAAACAGCAGACATATCAAGATTTACATTCTTAGGCTACACATTTTACCTAAACATATAGGTTTCAATAAAAGGTATTAACTATATGAAAATACATTTATTAAAATACTGTATTCACTTTTAATAAATAATGATAAAAATATTAACAAGAATGACAGCTAAGTAACATCTGTGCCAGGAACCAAACTAAGTGCTTTAGAAGAAATATTTTATTTATGTTCCATAATTTCCCAAGAGGTAGCTACTATTATTATCATTATTTACAGATGAGAAAATTGAGGCTCAAAGAAGTTAAAGTTATGGTGTCTAGATCATAAATGGAAAAAGTGGTAACACTATACTTAAATTTACTGAATACTGAATATCAAATACCAAAATATCTAATACTGAAAGTCTAACTTTAAATGTATCAAATGAACCTAATTTTACAATATCCATTCCCTTACTAAATCAAATTTCATGAAAATGGTTGCTATTTATACATACAGTTTCTCTAAATCACCAATAAACTCAATGCTGAGTCATGCATATTTAGATACTGGAGTAATTAAAGCATAGTGAGATGATTGCCCATGGCTAGTATTCCAACTACCAAAGGATCACCAATTTAAACTCTAATTTTAACATGCCAAATATTTTAAAACAATGTTAAGTCTACTAGTAAATTTTTAAGTATGCTATATAGAAAGCTAGCATTGTTAGCTTTATTTTAATATCTTGAACCATCAAGAATATTATAGGAAATAGTTATTAATACCTTGACAATTAAAAATCAATAATCTCAATAAATTGAGATTTATGTGAACACAGATCAGATATTATTAGCATATCTCAAAACACCAGATTTGACGAAAAGGTCAACTAAGTGAGAATACCTACAAGTAATATACAGATCTTGTATTATGGCACACCAAAAAGTAATTGCTCCTATCTAACAGTAGATGGCGCTAATACATCACATCCTATTTTATAACAGTAGTCCAAACCCTCTTAAAAGAACGTTTTTTACAGAGGCAACTCAGGTTGTCTTAAGTAAAATTTTATTTATGTTAAATTCTGTATAATTTAATTTCCAATCTATTTTAAAAGTTGCACACACATGTGTCTGTACACAAATTTGGGTCACTAACAAAAGTAGAGTATAAATACAGAATTAAAACCTTAACAGATTGCAGATTTTAAAAACTTGAAAAAAAAAAAAAAAGATTAAGAACAAGTAAAAATGACTCCAAACAAATCTAAGCATTTTGAGGTTAGAGTAGTCTGGGAATTTGAAATTATTTCTACAATCAACTATTAGAATGTTCAACCATCTCTCTAAAATCTCCAGGATTTACAGTAATGGGATATCTATTTTTATGAAATTCTTTAAGATTATGCAGATATCTTAGTTTATCCCATTCCTATACCTCACCATCTCCTATAAATAATGCTTTCCCTGTTACTGTGATGTGACTCTCCCTGTGGCTGTGATAGTATGAATTTGAATTTATACTGTTTGAATACATTATTTCCTAAATCATTTGTCAAATGTGAGGACTTTTCCACTATTATTAAAAAAAAAATAATAGTACCTTAAATTCAGTATCTAAATGTTAGGCTTATTAATAACCATGTGATAAGTTATTTAATTAATGTGGATATGGAAAATGCAGATTTTTATTAATTACTTATGTTAACCTAATATGGGAGCCAGAGTAAAGGAAAGCAAGAATTAACAGAAATTATTAAATGTACAAGTGAGACTCATGAGATATATTTAAATGAGACAGCTGTCTCAAATTCTAGAAGTAGGTCTAATCATATACCTTTGACGCATTACAAAATACTACTACAACAACATTATTAGCTGAGGTGCTCTTTTGTATGTTTAACATCAAGCTTCATAGGTGATTACCCAGTGTGCCTGCTGATCTGCAGAATAACTTAGAGATATGCTGAACATAAGCATAGTAATACATAAAGATACAATGAAAGTTGAACTCCATCTCCTTTCATCATCTTACAGAAATAGTAAAGAGTAGGCAAAAATATCAGTCCACTGATCAATGCAATAATTAGACAATAAAATTTTTTAAAGATTGAGATACAGCAGCTGCCCTCTTACACCAAGAAATAGTAAACTTGAGCTTCTAGAAAAAAAATTATGCTTAGTATAAGCAAATGAATCTCAAGGCCATGAACAGTACACACTTTTAACAGTGATTCTAGCACAAATCTAGGAGCAGTCACCACACATACGTAAATAGAAAGATCTCTTAATTATGATCATAACTCAATCTTCAAATGTATAGTAATTCTGCCAGTAACTTAATATAAACTTTGTACAAGATAATTGAGGAGTATTTTATAACACCACAGTTCTGATTATATTTTTATCAGAAGGCTATTTCAAAACTATCCCGCTAGTACAGAAAAAGCAGTATCTAGAATAACTTCTCACCTGGAATTGGGTATACAGAGCTTTCAAGAACTATAGTAAAATAAGGACATTTTCAGATAAACATGAAAGTTTACCACCTCTCAGTATCACTAAAAACCTCCCCCAAAATATTCTTTAGGAAGAACATAGATTCACTTAAAAGGATTGAGTTATAAAAGGAAAAGTGAGCAGAGAAGCTGGCAAACCTGCAGATAAAGGTAAGCAAACACTGTCTACAGAATAAGGTCAAATTTGTGAAACTACTGAAAAATAAAGTTAATGGTTAGTAACCGAAGAGGGGAAGGGCGGAGTCAGGGGAGGAGAGAATGATTTAGGGAGGGCTGTAAAGGGAACAATAAATATACAAATATGACCAATGTTGTATGAAAATTAAAATAGAATAAAAATAAAGTTAAAAATACGGACAACAATACATAAATTGAAGGAGATGGGGAAGGTCTTAATAAGTGTTAAAATGAAGCAAGGTTTCTGGGCTTTTTGAGGGGAGGGGTTAAGATGATTAACCTTGGATTTTGTTACTCTGACGATACAAAAGTCATAAACTAAAAAAAATATAAGAATAACACAGGTCCCAAACCAAAAGAGTCCCACCCAAATCCTGCTGTATGGCATTTACAAAAGCACAACAAAATAAAAGAGCACAGACATGCCAAAAGACAAAAAAGTGAGGAGAAGGTGATCTGGGCAAAGGCATCATCAGGGCTAAAGAAAGTCACATCATCTAACAGCTTCAATGTATCAAGAGTATATAACACCTCTAAGTGTTCATGCACTGCATACATATAAATACATAAAGTAAATGTGATATTAAAGAGACAAAGTGTCAAATGATCTTTTCTGGTTTGTTAGGTCACACAGATATTAGTTAATATATTAAAGATCTAAACAAAGCAATTTTAAAGGCTAACTTAATAAACCCATAGAGAATCCTAAACTTCAAAATTAAAAGATATGTTATCTACAAGTGTAGACAGAACCACTACAGAAACTTCATGTACTATACCATATAAAGGAAAACAAACAAAATCTCCAAAAATCAATAACATAAAACTTTATAGACTGTACAATTCATCAATATATAATGACTAATAAGATGATAAAATATAAAAACACCTACACTGGACAATTTCAGAAAACAATATGCGGATCAAAAATAAAATAATGAAAGTTTAAAACACTTAAAAAACTTGTAATATAAACTGCCAAAGTCATACTTAGAAGTTATTTTATAGCCATAGTATTTAAAATGTTAAAGAAGAAAATTTGAAAATTAATGAGTTAAAATTTCAATTTAATGTGGTAGAACAGAAAATAGAATAAATTTGAAAATGTAGACGACTGAAGATAATAAATTTACAAAGGGTGATTAACGTAATTTTTAAATGAAACAATTTCAACGTCAAAACTGGTTCCTTAAAAACATTAATATACTAGGTAGATCTCTGAAAAACTTAGATGCAAATACAAACAATATCAAAAATGAAAGGGGAGAATTTTATCAGATACACAGTAAAAACTAAGTTATAGTAGAGTACTAAAAACATTTAGGCAAAACTTAGAACTTAAGGGTACCAGACCTAAATTTTACATGTACATTTCTACCAAACTCACAAATTACAGAATACTTTTTTGTGACTTTCTTAACTTGTAAGAATCCTTAAAATCAGACAAACAAAAAAAAAAACAAATCTAGTGATGAATAAAAAGACATCACAAACAAGTCAGGTTTATCCCAGCAACACAAGAGCAATGTTTACCATGAGAAAAATCTGAAAGTTTTAGTTATCACTTAACAGATTAAAAGGGGTGGGTTTGGGGTTGGGGGTGGGAGAAGATCATCACGACAAATTTTAAGTTTTTAAAGATTAGTATCCCCAAATATGCAAGATATCTCATTCATAACTTGTATTTTGAATATATGCTGAAATGACAAGTACAGTTAAAACTAATTTCACTTTTTTTAATATTTTTATTGTAATTACAAGACAATTTTAAATTAAACACGTGACTCACATGTTTCTACTGGAAAGTACTATTTTACTCAGTTCAGTAAAATAAGAAAAAATAACAAAGGAACAACTATATTGTTACTACAGAAAAGTAAAATAGTATATAGAAGATTAGAATAAATAAGGTTTAGCATGGTGGCTACCTGCATTTCTATATATACCAATTTATAAAAAATGTAATTTCCCCCAAAATACCATCATAGTAACAACAAAAATATAGGACACTTAACAAAACTACACTGAATTTACTATATTAAAGAGACTCATCAAATACTTAAGAGATAATTTTATAAATTACCAAAATTATTTATGGATTCAATATTATCAAAGTCATAAAATGATTTTATGAGGGGCTATAAAATCATACAGAAGAACAAAGACCAGGGAATCTTAAAAAAATAGGTGGGGGGATTTACTCTTTCTGATGTCATAATTTTTAATAAAAACAAGAGTAAAAGAATAGAAAACAGAAACAGATCCTGTATTATGGCTTCATGACAAAGCCTGCAATGCAAAGAGAATTTTTTTCCAAAAGTTAGTATGAGCTAATTAATTCATATACTCTTGATCCCTCTTTTACATTATACAAAATAAAATCAAGACTGTAGCTTTAAGTATGAAAGGTAATACTTTCTAGAAGATAACATAGGAGAACATCTTGGAAAGAAGCAAAGATTTCTTTATGAGACCAAAGCTTAACTATTAGGAAAAAGATGAACAAACTGAACTAATCAAAGGTGGGAATTTGTGTTCATTAAAAGATAACAAAAGAACAGAAAGATAAATCACATGTGAGAGAAGTTATTTGTAACATATCAAAAAGCTAATTTCAGGAATACCTAAAAATCAGTAAGAATAACCCAATAGAAAAGTGAGCAAAACCACAAATATGCATTTTACAAAAACCATACCAAATAGCCTCTCTTTGTGTCCATCCATCCATCCATCCATCCATCCATCCATCCACCCACCCATGCACAGATGTATGCTTAGTCACACTAATAAGTGCAATTTAAAACCATAAAGAGTTAACACTACACACCACTTAGATGTCTAAAATTAGTCACAATGGATTTAAATCAAAATAAATAGAAAGTAATTGAAACACTCATATACAGCTGATAGGTATAAAAATAGGTACAACCACTTTGGAAATCACAATGTTTAGTAAAGAAAAACATACACAAACCAACCAGCAGTTTTACTTCTAGGAATATACCAATAGAAATGCAAAATTAGTAAACCAAGAGATGTACAAAAGTGTTTACAATGACATTATTCTTAAGTTTCCAAGTGGAAACATGATGAAAGTGTACTGATAAAAGAGAAAAATAAAATGTGGTATACTTACAATGAAATATTATGCAGTAATGAAAAACATATTGAATTTGTTCATTTTCATAGCTATAGATCAGATATAGATATACTATATATAACAAACAACAAACAACATGAATGAATTACATAAATACAACATTAAGGAAGGATAAACAAAAACAATCCAATTACAGGACAGTGTATAATTTCATTTATATAAAATTTGTTACAAATCTCTCCTTTAGGTAGGAAAATGGGGGGCAGAAATTTGGAAGCTGCTTGGGAGAAATTCTATGTTTTCTTTTCTAAACTCTGAACAGAGGATTACATATCCATTATTTGTGACAATGTGATGTTTAATAGAGCAGTTCACTTATAACCTGTGTAATCTGTGCTGTACTTAATCAAAAACATTCTAGATAGTCAAAGATACAAATCTATGAGATAAAACTTCAATATTTTAAGTCATTTTAGGAAATTGTCTTGATGACCTTGAGGTAATAAAATAACCCAAAAATCAGTTACTACAAAGAATATAATCACAAATTTGAATACATTCAAATTAAGAACTTGTTAAAGGACAACATAAAATGAAAAGGTGTACCATAAATTGGGTGATAACACTGATACCCAACAAAATATTATTGTCTAGAATATCTAAAGTATTCCTATAAATAAGTACCATGCAAGAACCCAACAGAAAAGTGAGAAAAGGGGAATTTTACAGAAGAGGTAACACAAATGGTTAATGAACATATCCAGAGTATTCAATCCCAAAGCAGAACCATAGTAAACTAACATTTACATTTGCACTATATCAGTAAAACCGAAGCGGTCTATAAATATCCAACGTTGGCAAAATAGAGTAGGTTTTTTTGTTTTGTTTTGTTTTGTTTTTATGCTACCGGAGGAAGGGTGGATTGGAATAATCATTACAGAAAGCAATGTCTTTTGTAAAATGAGCATGTGTATCTTCCACGATTCACTCCACTCCATTCCACTCCAATGGAAACACCACACATACCTTGTGCACATGGATATAAAATGTCCACAGTAGCACTGTACATACTGGCGAAAAAGGAAAAAAGAGGAAAAAAAAAACTGGAAACAACCAAAATGCCTATTAAGAGGAGAATGAATAAGCTATGGTATATTTACACATTAATGTTCTATGCATTCATGAAAATGACATACAGCTACATTTAAAATGCAACTTTAAGAACAATATTGAATGAGTAACATTCAAATGTATGACTCCCTATAAGATTTCATTTTTATAAAGCTTATAAAGTAAACTCAGTAATACACTGTTTAGGGTATGTACATTTCTATGTAAGTTTCTTTGGGGTCTTATTTTAAAACAGAAGAAGTGTAAGTCAAAAGAAAAACCTCTGTAGTGGTTATTTATATCTGGAAGGAAAGTGGAGAATGGGACTGGGAGAAACATGAAACATTTTTTAAAGGAAATAATGCTTTCATTTTCTTAAGCTGGGTAGTAGATTCACTGGTGTTTAATTTACTGAAAAGTTACTATTTCTTTTACATTAACCCCATATCAAATGATATAAAATCTACTTAAATATATTTGATCTTTAACATTTCCCTTGAAAACTGTTCACAAGATACATTTTCCCCAGACTGTTATATCTACTTGATAACTCTCAATCATCATCTCTCTATTTGAGACATTCTTTAGATATGTATCCCATTATTTTTCAGAAAACCACCTGTTGCAGCAACATTAGTGAAAATGGTGGAGACAGTAGCCCAAAGGGACCAATGCGCCACAGAAAACACATACCCTAAATTGAGCAAAACAAAACCAATTTTGTCAGAATTCTGATAAACGGTTTATAGCAACCAAGAGAATGCAGATTCAAAAAAGAACAAACCTGAAAATATTAAGTGACTCAGAAAGTTTACTTGCCCATCCACACCTGTCTCTTAGCTCAGAGGCAACCTTGCCCATCCACACCTGTCTCTTAGCTCAGAGGCAACCTTGCCCATCCACACCTGTCTCTTAGCTAAGAGGCAACCTTGACGATGACAACCTCCATTTCCCATGTGGAACCCTGATCCTGCTTCCATGGCAAAATGGGACATACCTGTTCTGTCTAAAGAAGTCACAGATGCTTGCCTTTGCCTCCCCTAACTCAGTCTTACTCAGGACTGAAAAGTGGCTGAGCAGAGGGCATTCCTCAAAAAAATCAAAAGGCAAATGAACAACCCACTATCACCTGACTAAAAGATGGCAATTCTATGTATGTAAAAGATAAACTACAAGTCCGAGCAGAGAGAGATTCTTTGGGAAAATAGCGCAGTATATGGAAAAGCTATCATGTATTGGTGGGAAGCAGGAGGGGAGAAGATCCTAAACTTTCAGCCTAGCTGATCTTCACGCTCAGCAGGAGCAGGAAGTGAAGGCTAAGGAAGAACAATAAACACCCTAAGCCTTGATCAAGTGACCCTATACAGGGCCACTAAGCAAAGCCTGGGAGAGTCAGAATTACTAGAAGGAAGGGCCCAACCTGCCAAAAGCACTAGCTGACCACAGACTAAAGGAACACATATTTCAGAGATCACACGTGACAAACATACAGAAATAAATCCATACGTACATGGCCAACTGATTTAACAAAAGGGTGCCAAACTGTTCAAAGGGGAAATAATACTCAACAAACAGTGCTGGTACTGGACACCCACACACAAAACAATACAGTTGGACTCCTACTCATATCATACATAAACTCAAAATAGACTAAAGTCAAAACATAAGCACTAACACTGTGAAATTCTCAGACTAAAACATAGGGCAAAGTTTCATAACCTTAGATTTGTCAAAGAACTCTTAGATATAACACTAAAAGCACAACTAACAACAAAAAATTGACAAAACTGGACTTAAAACTTAAAACTTGTGTGGTTCAAAGGATATTGTATGTACCCATAGAATAGGAGAAAATGTTTACAAATCACCTACCACATCAGGTTGTAGTATATAATACTGAACAGACCTTTGGGCTCCAGATGAAAAGGAGAGGAATTGAGAAGAGGCAAGAATGGCTAGCAAGTACATAAAAGATTCTGAATATGAACATCATTAGTCATCAGGGAAATGCAAATCAGAATCACAATGAAATACCACTTCACACCCACTAGGATGGCTATCCTTAATACAGGAAACTAAAAAATGTTGGTGAGAATGTAAAGAAATTAGAACCTTGTACATTGCTGGCAGGAATGTAAAGTGATTTAATTATTGTGAAAACAATTTGATCATTGGCTTCTCAATAAGTTAAACACAGAAGACCATATAATCCACAAAGTCCACTCTTAAGTATGCTGTGTGCCATTTGCATACCAGAAGGTAAGATTAAAAAAAAACCTCTCTCGTTAACCATCCCTAAAAAAACTTAAAGATTAATTTACTAAAATAACCTTCTAAAACCACTAACACCCCTGGCTTTTCCTTATCAATGTTAACCTTATCAAAGCAGCAACCACCACCTACACTACCTGTCCCTCAATTACTCTTTGCTTTAAAATGTTAATTATCTTTATCTCTCAAAATTGCTTGTTTTCTTTGGAATTCAACAGGCCCTAGCCCTGTGTCCCTATAAATACCCCTTTCTTTTATTAATAAAGTTATCTTATAGAACATACTTCCATTAAACCCCCGACTGCAGCTGAGCAATCTCTCCTTGTCAATTCATTTCTCGTACTTGTGTCTAGCAGCCAACATAAGTATATATCCCAAAGAATCAAACAGGTAATTGTACAGAAGTGTTCAGGGCAGCACTAATCACAATAGGCAAAAGAGGGAAACAACTCAAATGTCCACCAACAGATGAGTAACAATGTGGTGCATACATACATGTAACCTAGTTGTCATGAAAAGGAAGCACTGAATTCTGCTGTAATATGAATGAATCTCAGAAACATGCTAAGTGAAAGAAGTCAGAAAAGAGAAGGTACATATTGTCTGATGTCATTCATATAAAATATTCAGAGTAGGTAAATCCAAAGAGAAAGCAGATTTGTGTTTGCCAAGGACTGGGGGCGGAGGCAAATAAGTAGTCACTACTTAATGGCCAAAGAATTTTCTTCTGGGGTGATGAAAATGTTTTGAAACATGATAAGCGCAACGCTTACACAACAATGTGCACTTCCTAAACACCATTGAAGTGCATACTCCAACACAATTTATGCTGTGTATGTTAAATTAAATTTCACCTAAATTGAAAAAAACAAAAAAATCTGTGGCCTAAATCAGAAAGCCACAAATTATCTTCAATCCTTTTTTTTTTTCAGTCATCCTCACATCCCATCTGGGAATGAGTCACAGCAGATTCTACCTCCACATTAAAATGTGTTTCTCTCCTCCTCCTTTTTGCCACTGCCCCTAACCCTGCCTTAATTCAGAGTGATTATTTCTCACCTACTAATTATAACAGTGTCTCGAATAGTCTGGGTGCCAACAGTATCGTTGCTCACATCCAATTCCCTCTGTAAGTCACTGCCAGATCCACCTTTCCAAAATACAAATTAAATCATGTCATTCTTCTACTCAAAAAATCCTTCCATGCTTCCATATAGCTTTTGGGGGGAAAAAAGCGCCTTATCTTAGAACCAAAGATCCTTCTCATTCCAGACCCTGCCTACCCACCTGGTCCCATATGCCATCCCTGCTTCTCCCCTATACCCAACTTTTTTTTTCTACCTTCTTCAATGATCTATGTTGTTTAAAGTTTCTCATCTCACAGATCCCTCCCCAACTGAGTAACTTATCTCAAAATTAAACAAAATGTCTCATTCTCTAGAAAGGGCTATCTCCGAGCTCCCAATTCATTAGTTTCAGAGCATACAAAACATTTTTTAGAGCACTCATCACACTGGATATAATTGGCTTACTTTCTAACAGATGAGATAATGCCCAAGTACAATCTATGAGCAGAGCCATGACTCCATATTTCTATCTCAAGTAACATGCTCAGTCAATGCTCATCTCTCCAGTCATTTACTCAAACATAAAATAATTCATAGATCTGTTCAGGTTTTGCTATTTGATCATTAGGTCTTTATGGCTGCTGACATATGTGAGAATAATTAGCAACTGTTTATGCAATGCTTCTGCTAAGTAATCCATTCTAAACCTAATTAAAACAAGGGCTTCTGACTTGAATAATACATTTAATATATGAAAGAATGTTTTCTAATCCTCCTTATTTAAAAACTGTTCTAACTCAATCTAAGTTAAAATATATATATATATATTAAAGAAGGCTACAGCAAAGTGCAATCACTTAATTAGCTCTGAGACGAAAAACCTAAATATAGAAATTTAACTGCTCTCTCCCTCACCGGAAATAAGAATCAAGTTTTCGCCTTCAGACATAAAGTTATAGTCACCTCGATAACTCTCCTTCCAATTCCCCACCATATACTGCCTTATGTTCTTTGACTCACCAAAAGATTTGATTGATGTTAAAGTATATGCTAGAAAATAAATTTTTTGAATGTTTTCCAAAGGAAGTATTCTCTATTCCTTAAATTGTTTGATATCTGAGAATATTTTGACAACATGAATGTGAATGTACTCAGGTAAATGCAAGATGAAGAGAAATTTCTATTTAGATTACCTTGATAAGTAGGGTTAAACAGGTAAAATTTAAAAATTTCTCCTAAGTTTATTTCTGCTGTTTTCATTTTTCATTCCTAGAAAAGACCTCAGACAGCCACATATAATTATCAAGCAGGTAGCTGGTATTAGGGAGTGATAGCATACAGTAACAGATGCTTCAATAGATTGGGATACTAAAATGTCAAATCAGAGTCAGTCTCTGTGTTCCCGCAATAGGCTCAGACTTATCACAGCAAGAATTCTGCCAAGAGAACTAGATTTAGCCCAGATACTTAAAGTAGGATGCAAAGTGAGGAGGTGATCATTAGAACAAGGCAGTATACTAGCTATAAACCCTGTACAATGAAGTATCAAGTTAACAATCTCCCTTCGTATTGAATCACACTGGGAAAAAAACAAAAACAAAACAAAACTGGGAACTTTAAATCCTCCCTAAAGCCAGACTTAATTCCAGAGGTTGAGTTGGGAAAAGGTTGAGCATACTACTGGGGGTGAAGCCAAACAGATGAAAGAAAATGGTTCTAAACATATCATAAAGGAATAAATACAGGTAAGAGAGACCTTGATTAGAATAATGAGTTTGGAGTTTAGTAAAAAAGAAAAAAGAGGAGACAAAAACTTCTTAATAAAAACAAAGATTTAATAACAAAAACTATGTTTACAAATACCACATTTAAACTGTGGTGAGTGTGTATGACAGAACTATACACATGCACTGTGCGTGTTCTGAAACAGTTCTCTCCAAGTCACCAATGATCTTTTCTCAACAGCCAACGTTCAATACTGAAGCTACCAAAAAGTGTGGCAACACAGATAAAATAAATGTCTCTCTCCAACTTCCCTTCATATGCAAAAGAAAATATGTAACCACCAAAAAAAAAAAAAAAAGTCAGTTTACACAACTCAGCGTATAAGGTTGATTTGCATTTACAATCTCTAATTCACTAAAAATGTTTCTCCTTTATAACTTCAATATACTTGGAAATTTATATGACTTTGATACAGGTAAGATGTTTACTGTGAAGCTGTATTTTTCTTGTGTGTAATCCTCCTTTCAATGTTCAATGCTTCCCTGACTGAAGTCTAAGTTGAATTTCCAGGTCCTTGGTTCGTCCCAGAGACACAAAGTAACAGGACACTTGAGATGGAAAAACTTTCAGGTAACCTTTACCTTCTCTCAGCCGAATAAACCCTTTACCTCTGATTAATTAAATCCTCTTTCTTTTTCAGTGTCCAACGACACTTTTAAACCCTATTCCATGTAATTTATTATGCTAATTAATTTAACCCTCAAGTAGGGTTCCTCATTTAAACCATGGAACACAGAACATTAACTGAGTGTCTGTGTTCTCAGATCTCCCAAAGGTGGTTTATTACTAGTGCCACGAGGCATAGGAGTAGTCAATTCATTATATATAACAAATGCGTTAGATCAGAAACCTCAGAACGGAAACAAGTGAAAAGTTCTAGTTTGTAAATTATGTTACCATTCCCATTTGACAGATAAGGAAACTCGGGCAGAGTGTGGGTGACCCGGCCAAGTGCACATAGCTATTAAGTGGTGGAACAAATACATAAATCCCAGAAGCATAACTCCAGAGTCCTTACTACATCAGTAAGGTCAACATTATAAATCCACTTAGCTCTTTCTCCATGTATAGGCTACTCCTTATAACCTATTTCCTAATAATCTTTTCCTTTTAAAAAGTGCCTAATTATTTCACACACATACATTTTTCTCAAAACAAAACTGCAAGCTGTCTAAAATAAGGATCATTAACACAGTTCTCTTGTATTCCCATGGTGCTAGGTCCACAAAAGTTATTCATATTTCTTTAATTGATCATTTTAACTAATAACAGGATAAGAAATCAGGAAACAATTCAAATAGTCAAGACTGGCTTACTTGATTTAAGGCTCACTTGAATCAAGCTATAACTGAAATTAGAGACATAGTATGTGTATATTGAACAAAGAAATTTGCAGATAACAATACAAGATTTACATTATAGAGCTACCATCAATTTCCAACTTATCACATAATTACTAATAATTAGTAGGTTTTTATTTCAGCAATTTTACTTTCTAGTTTTCACTGAGTGTTTTTAATGTTTCCATGCAGATGCCCTAAAGCACAAAGGAAAAAAAAACAGAGGACAGAGAAGTTGCATTAAAAGTGAAGTCTCTAAAAGTATACTGGGGCTCTAATTTGGTCTATACGAATCTAGATTAAAGCTAATATGGCAGAAGAGAAGGGAAAATAAATTATTTCCAGGAAACTCCTGTATACCATACAAAAACACCTTTACATTTTTATATTGCCATTATTAACTGGTTCTAAGATCATTTATTTGCTGCAAGTATTTTCTTCAATTTGGTAGGGAGAGGGTACAATCCAGAAAATAGAAAGATTTCACTATTTCCAACTCAAAGGCAGAAAGAATAAACAAGTTTGCAGTAAAAACTGTTTCAACACAAGGGCTGTAAAGACAAATGTAACAGAATCAGAGGTAAGATTAGGCAAGCTGATGAGTAGGTCATTCTACAGCTAATGAATATTTCATCACAATAACTTGATACCTTTCCTCCTTTTACTTAAATTCCACTCCATTACAAAAACTAATTTTATATATTCTTAAATATATCTATATTATCTAAATTAGAAATGCATATTTAAAATACTTCAACATTAAAATGTTTCAAATAAATTCATGACAAAATTAGGACACAGTAAGTAAATCTTTGAGCTTATTAACAAAAAGATGGGAATTTAATTTTTAACTCTTTGTTAAATATGCACGATAATATTCCTAGACTTTATTATAAATGACTGGTGGAAATTTAAGTTCCTGAGTTTATTGACATTGCAACTAATTCTGTCAGATACTTCAATGCACCTGTAAAACCTACAGAGAAAAAGCAACTTTAATAGTATCAAATGAAGTAAAATATTAGAAAAAGAAAGAAAAATAACATCCCTTCCCTAGAACATTTATCCAGGTTTCTTGTAACTGATTTAAATTCAACTCTTCTTCTAGAATCAGAAAAATTAAGACTATATTTTAATGGTATTTCTGTTCTTCATGACATTGAAACCAAACATTACAATTCTCCTGTGGTCTAGTTTTGGAGATATTTTAAATCCCTATTAATTTCAAGTCTCAAGTAAACTGATAAAAGTAATTTAAATGAAATGTCTGCCCCAGTGATAATGTTTACCACATAAACTACCACCAAAATTATATCAAATGTTCACAAAGTATTAAAGTGCAACATAAACCAATAGCATCCTGGACATCTCTTACTCAATTCTAAGCAATTCAAAAACTCTGCATTAAACATATATAAAAAAGCAAATAGCATTTACAAAAACCAAGAATGGTGCCTAAAAATGGTGTTCTTGATGGAAAATTACACGTCCTAACTGGCTAGTTTTACTCTGAATGCTTTCACTTAGAAAGCTATCTCCTACATGCAAACTGTTGCCCAGTATGATTCTTAGTTGTTTTATTTCAAACACTAAAGCTTACTTCTTAGTGCTTAGACTTCATGTTCACGTGATTTTGTTTAAAATATAGTTCTTGAAACTACATAGTAGTTTTTTCTCAAACCATATAGTTAAACATGTAAAGAGTAAAATCTACTTTTACCCCCCACCCCACCCCCAAAAAAAACCTCTGTGATCTCACTTCATGGCTGCTGAAACTACTCTGTACAACCACCTTATTTCAAATCCAAAAGCAACTAGCTGTTAATAGACAACTGGAGTTTTCAGTACACTTCAATTCCACTTAATAAAATGTATTGAAAGCCTATTAAATATAAGGTACCATGATGATTCTGGAGTACATCCAAAAAGATCATTCCCTACCTTAAGGAGCTTATAGAATAGAAGCAATCTTAATTATTAACGTTTATATAGTACTGGGCAGTATTTTAAACATAATAACTCACCAATTTCTCACACTAGGCCTGTGATAGATGTTTACTGTTTCCAATTTATAGATGAATAAAATGAGAATCAAAAGTTAAATAATCAGCTCAAGGCACAGAAGTGGTAAAGGCAGAACTGAGATAAAAATGCAGATCTGTTCCATACTTGAATCACTCTACCCTGTTAATCTGCAAGACCAAGTATAGAAAAGTGGCAGTTTTCTAAAATAACAAAAAATATATATTGCTTCCAAATAGGGGGAAGAGTGAAGTAGAAATACTAGGTAAAAGGGAAGCATAAGGGGAAAAAAGGTAATATATGCTCAGATAATATATTAAAAGTACATTAACAAGTCAGCTGGAAGGAAACAATTGGAAGCCACTTCATTACTGGTTATTGAGAAGAAATGCTTCGAAAAGAGCAATATTATATAACGGAAGAAAAAGAGGCAGGTTTAGAAGCTGGATGGTCATTAAACTGTCTCCCATAAATTATGCAAATAAATAGTAACAGTTTGGACTACCAGTTGGTGATAACAGAGATGTAAGGAGAAAGAACAACAAAGCAAAAACTACTGTATATAATCAGATGTGAGTACAGAATCAGAGATCAGGGTCTTCCATGTCCCAGTCACTTGGAACTCAGGATCACACGTGTGGTTGACATGAGAACATGAAGCTCAAGGGGAAGGAAGAGAAAATAACAAAGAAATGAAATAAAAATAACTTCCAATTATAAACAAATCAAGCCATGGGGATAGCATGATGACTAAGTTAACACTACACTGAGTATCTGAAAGCTGCTAAGAGTATAAAGTAAAAGTCCTTTTCAAAAGGGTTAAAAAAAAATAACTACAGACATGTGATTGTTTTGCAATATATACATACATTGAATCATTATGCCATATACCTGAAACTAATATGCTACATCATCAATCTCACTTCAATTAAAAAAAAAAAAAAGCTTACAAAAATATAGTGCAAGATCAAAAAAAGACTCAAGTAAAAGCCCAAGCTTAGAGAGGACAAATGCGGCAAAAAGTCAGTAACAGATTACATAAAGAACTAAAGGGTATAAATTACTTTCAAAATTATAGACTCAGCAAGAAGAGTGTTCAATGAATGGAGACTGAACAATATACTACTAAACGAGGAATGGGTAACAGAAGAAATTAAAACCTACTTCGAAACAAATGACAAAGAAGACACAACATTCCAAAATGTCTGGGACTCAGCAAAAGCATAGGTAAGAGGAAGGTTCATAGCAATACAGGCCCATATCAAAAAACAAAAAAATATCCAAAGAAAAAACCTCATATCCCAACTCAAAAAATTAGAAAAAGAACAAGAAAAGCCAAAGCCCAGAAGAAAACAAGAAATAATAAAAATAAAAGAAGAAATAAATAACATAGAGACCAAAAAGACTATCCAGAAGATCAACAAAACTAAGAACTGGTTCTTTGAAAAAATAAAATTGACAAGCCCCTTGCAAAGCTCACAAAGAAGAGAAAACACCCAAATAAATAGAATCACAAACGAGAAAGAAGAAATCACCACAGACACAAAAGAAACCCAAAGATTAATCAGAGACTAGATGGACAAATTCCTCAAAAAATACAACTACCCAAAATTGAACAAAGAAGAAATAGAGAGTTTAAATAATCCAATCACAAGCAGTGAAATTGAAGCAGTCACCAAAACTCTCCCTAAAAACAAGAGCCCAGGACCAGATGGCTTTACCAATGAATTCTACATGACATTCAAAGAGGAAATAACACCTATACTATTAAAACTCTTCCAAAAAATTGAGAAAGAAGGGAAGCTTCCAAACACATTCTATGAAGCAAACATCACACTCATACCAAAACCAAATAAGGACAGCACCAAGAAAGAAAGCTACAGACCAATTTCCCTAATGAACACAGATGCAAAAATTTTAAACAAAATACTAGCAAATCAAATCCAACTATGCATAAAAAGCATTATTCACCATGACCAAGTGGGATTTATCCCAGGGGCACAAGGATGGTTCAAGATCCGGAAATCAATTAACATAATCCACCACATCAATAAGAACAAAAACAAAAACCACATGATCATATCATTAGATGCAGAGAAAGCATTTGACAAAGTCCAGCACCCATCTATGATAAAAGCCCTAGAAAAACTGGGGATCAAAGGAACATACCTCAACAATAAAAGTCAATAATAATAAAAGCCTAAACAATAAAAGCCTCAATAATAAAAGCCATCGATGACAAACCTACAGCAAACATCAACTTAAATGGGGAAAAATTAAAATCATTCCAGTTAAGATCTGGAACTAGGCAAGAATGCCCACTCTCTCCATTACTTTTAACATTGTATTGGAAGTTCTAGCCAGGACAATAAGGCAAGAGAAAGATATAAAAGGGATACAAGTAGGAAAAGAAGAACTGAAGCTATCATATGCAGATGATATGATTCTGTAAGTAGAGAACCTCAAAAAATCCACAGAAAAACTTCTTGAAATAATAAACCAGCTCAGTAAGGTAGCCGGCTACAAAAGCAACACACAGAAATCAGTAGCCTTCCTATACACAAAAAGCCAAGCAGAAGAAGAAATTTAAAAAGTCATCCCATTTACCATCGCACCAAAAACAACTAAATACCTGGGAATAAACTTAACAAAACATGTAAAAGAGCTATACAAAGAAAACTTTAAAAAGCTACTAAAAGAGATGGAATACACAAGGAAATGGAAAGACATTCCTTGCTCATGGATGGGAAGAATTAACATCAAAATGGCCATCCTACCAAAAGCAATCTACAGATTCAATGCAATCCCCTTAAAAATTCCAATGACATTGTTTAAAGAGATAGAACAAAAATTACAAAAATTAATATGGAATAACAAAAGACCTCAAATATCAAAAATCCTCCTCTCCAAAAAAAGAAAGAATGGAGGCCTAACTATTCCAGACTTCAAGCTATACTACAAAGCCATAATACTTAAAACAGCATGGTACTAGTACAACAACTGACAATCAGACCAATGGAACAGAATTGAGAGTCTGGAAATAAAACCACACATATATAGTCAATTAATTTTTGACAAAGGAGTGAAAAACTTACATTGGAACAAAGATAGCCTCTTCAATAAATGGTGCTGGGAAAACTGGACTAAGACATGCAAAAAAAAATGGACCAAGACAACTCTCACACCATGTACAAAAATTAATTCAAAATGGATAAAAGACTTAGATATCAGACCTGAAACCATATCATACATAGAGAAAAACTTGGGTAAAACCTACATGAAGTACAATTCAGAAATCCCTTTCTGAAATCATCTGCAGAAGGCAAAAAATTGAAGAAAAACATAAACAGATGGGACTGTATCAAACTAAAAATGTCTGTACAGCAAGAGACAAAAGAAAAAACTAAAAGATGCCCAATCAAATGGGAAAAAATTTTCGCCCTCCACAAGAGTGATAAGGGATTAATAAAACGCAGATCCACAAGGACCTCACACAACTAAACAAAAACAAAACAAGATACCCAATCAAAAAGTGGGGAGAAGAACTAAAAAGACACTTCTCCAAAGAGGAAATACAAATGGCCAACAGGCACATGAAAAATTGCTCAATGTCACTAGCAATCAGAGAAATGCAAATCAAAACCACAATGAGATACCACTTTACACCAGTAAGAATGATCCACATTAAAAAAAAAAACAAAAAAACAGGTAACAACAAGTGCTGGCGTGGATGTGGAGAGAAAGGAACACTCTTACACCGCTGGTGGGAATGTAAACTCATCCAGCCACTATGGAAAGCAGTATGGAGGACCCTCAAACTAATGAAAATGGAATTACCATTTGACCCAGCAATCGTACTTCTGGGAATCTACCCAAAGGAGACCTCAATGTGGGTACAAAAGGACACCTGTGCTCGGATATTTATTGCAGCACTATTTATAATTGCAAGTACATGGAAACAACCCAAATGCCCCAGAACAGATGAATGGATGAAAATGATGTGGTATATATACACAATGGAGTATTACTCATCAATAAAAAAATGACAAATTTGATGAATTTATGGAAACCTGGATGCACCTAGAAGAAATCATACTAGCAGAAACAAGCCAGATAGAAAGGGACAGAAACCAAATGGTTTCACTAATATATGGTCAACTAAATGAAACTACACAAGGGGAGAGTGGGGACCAGCTGGAGTAGTTGGGGAGGGGAGGTGGTGGGTGACCCCCAGGGACTGAAATGATGTGAAAAATATATATATATATAAATAATTTTAAAAAAATTTTAGACTCAAATATCTTATATATTTTTTTAACTTACAAAGTTTAACCATTAAAAAAGTAGATATTGATGCTATTCCTTAAAGCCAAACCCAGGAACCTAGCTTGAAGTATACCTTAGGGGGTAAATGCCACAAATGGATAATGCTGGAAACAGGTAAAACCTGTTGGTAAAAACAATATGTACAGCTCCCTGTAATGTCATTATTATACTGTATTCATTATTAAATAATTTAAAACATGACTTCATCTAACACAAAACTAGTATGGGGTGAAATATAAGACTCATAAAATGTCACAGATAGTTCACACTTAACCAAGTCCCTTCAAGTTTACTTCCCTAGCTCCTCCTGAACTAGTATTTACTCCCACCAGTCTTGCTCTCTTCTCAAGAAGCCTTATCATGATAAAATAAAATAATGATAAAATAATTAACATAGGGGAAGGTAGAAGGTGCTATATAAGAACACATAGTAGGGGCTTTTTCTCAGTCTCAAGGAGTTAGAGGCAGTTCACCGGAGGAATTACATTATCATTCACTTATGACTCCAAAATACTACATGCCAAAATGTGTATATATAACTTCTAAATTTCATCCTTAAAGGTATATTTTGAAAGGTAAATTTTGAAAGTATGATGTTGACAAAATGATGCTTGTGGTGAAAAGAAATTGACAAATGTTTTGCTTTTTATATCAGTACTATCAATAAATATACTTTCCTGCACTTTATATAATATAGGAATACAAATAGCTTCTGAATTCATTAAATACTTCCAAACAAAACTTTATTACTCTCACAGGGATGTTCAAAGACAGCTGACAGTGAATGTTTGAGATTCATAAGTAAACTACATTTGCCCTGGGGTGAGTTCAATTGATTAGTTAAAGAATGCTATGAATGAACCCAATGTTCCAGTATTTATAAATTCTGCAAGTCTCATTTTTCCAAGGAGTAGATCTTACTAGTTATCTTCAGTTGTGTGCAGATGGTGACAATAAATGGATTTAATAAAAAATAAAGGAAATAAATCAGCATATAACACTGCCAACTATATAACAGAAACAGTCTCCAAATGGTATCTCCCTCTTCTATAATCTCCATTTGTAGTCAGAGGAATGTGTCAAGACATATACAACACTAAGTTTCAATACATTTTTAAGACCAAAACCTTCTCATCCTGTAAAATATGAAAGCTAAGAATAACACAGTTTAACTATTGTCATGAAAGATACAGTAAGAACATACAATCACTCATTAGTTACTAGAACTAGAGGGGATTCAAAGAAATATAATCATACTTGTACATGTTTATCTTTAATTATCAAAGATTCACATGAAGACACTATTTTCACTCATCAAATTATAAAATTAGCAACCAAAAAATAAAAGATAATCTGGCCAAGAGAAATGAGTAGTGTTATACATTGCTATGAAAGTACAATTAAGTTCCTTGAAAGTATAGTACAAGTTTCTTGGAAAGGAACTTGTGAGAATATATTGAATCTTAAAAATTTACTATTTTGCCCAAAAATCTTACTTCTTTGAATTAACTCCAAAGAAACTATACTAACAGTACAAAAATTTAATGTCCAAAAATGAGTCATTGTTAAAGCACCATTTATAATGAAACAGTGAAAAAATGAAACAAACGTCTGGTAATAATAAACTAACTGCAGCACATCTATACAGTGATTTTATATAGAAAGTAAAAATGTTTCTGAAGAACTTGTGATTAAAATAGAGAAATGCTAATTTAAAATATAACAAGTTATGTACACCAGGAAAACCTTCAAATTTCAAACATCATAAACAAAACTTTATACCTAGAATTTATTTTTCACTAGTTAAGTTTATTAGTGCCAAAGTTGTGGTAGTTGGAAGAGGAGATTAGGTAAATTTAGAAAAAAAAAATTAATTTTAATTATATTTGGGAACAAGGAACAAGGGAAATTATGAACTATATAAAACATCCACCCAGTTGTCATTTTCTCCATTACCCTAAAGCCAGGAACTCTATCTTATTAATGTCCAACAACCTACACATACCTACACATACCTAATTGGTATATAGGAGTTACTTCATAAAATCTAAAAACACCCACCTAAACACCAGCTCTATAAACACAAGGAAATCTTATGTTTCATTGTTGTTTTTAACACTAAGGAACCAGTCAGTAAAGCCAAAAGTCTGGAAATCTAAGAAGTCATATTTGATTATAATTAAATGCTTTATTCCCTCATAGTTTCAAAAAAAAAAATGTTTCATGAAGAAGAGTTTTCAATTTAAATGCTGGAAGACTGACTATATTGCTTAAGTGAAGAGTTTGAACAGTAATTCAAGTAAGGAGAAACTGCCCAATCAAAGGGCATAATTAGAACCTTCACATCCTCTAAATTTTAATATTCCCAAAACCTCTATCTTCAACCTTCTGTTCTCTTTTCGAACATTTTCTGGGTGATCATCTCTACTCTCTTTTCTGTAATTGTCACTATTAAAGATTACCGCTCCAAATCAGTGTTTCAGAATTTTATCCCAGTCTTCATGCTCAAATTTGAATACATAACCATCTCTACTTGGATATCTGTTTCATACACAACATGCTTGAAAGTGATTTAGTATTTCTTCTGTGACCTTGATCCTCCTATGCACTGCTTCTATAAAACAGAACACTTTCACCTAGAAAACCAGGTCATTTTTAATTTATTCATTTTCAATATCCATACTCAGCAATTAACAATACAGGAATACCTAAGTATTTCTTAAGCCCCTGTCCTAATTTAGGTTCAAATTAGCTCTTGACCACCCTGAAATTACTTCCTAGTTGATTTTTTGCCTTCAGTTTTATCTCAATCTCATCAATCCACTTCAGAGATTAGCTTAAAAGTCATCTCCCACACACAGGTCTTATCACTCCGACTTTTCCAGATCAGGTTAAACTATGACTAGTCACATATTAATTCTCCCTTCCCTGTCCTAATAATTCTGAAATGCCTCTGGAATGGTTTCCTAACCTGCTAGGACAGTCCCTTCATCCCTTCATGAGGGATGAGATTGTCTCTCTCATATATTTTAATTTTACTTCATTAGAGCTCAGTTAAGATACTGGAAGTTTACTATATGACAGAAATGATTGCCTGGACACTGTATATCTTAAACATGAACGTATTTACCTTTTGAAATGTCCTGGATGCTTTTTTTGATCAGAGCCATTCAATTTCAACCTTACTGCCAAAAAATGATACATTGACCTGTGTATTTTTTTAGTTACTACACACAGAAAACAAAAATCTGTGATTTTCTGATACTTAACATACCTATTCACACTCAAAAATATGGAGATAAATGGCTAGGAATAAAGGGGCTGAAGAAAGCGAACCATCAAACAGTTCTTGAAATAACATGAATTGACTAAAACAGATCAGCTTACAAAACCTGCTTTTTTTCCACCTTGAATCAGTATTCGCATTGAAAATGTTAACAACAGAGGAATCATATCCAACTACAGTCATCATAAGCAATGAGTCATGCTATGCTGAATACAGTAGAGAATCTTGCCTCTCCTTCTCTCCTAACACAAATATAAATGGCAAAAGACATGAATTGGTAGTACATGAAAAGGAGAGTATACAGGAAAAGCAGCTTAGTATCATTCATAAGAAACAAAATTTAAAACTACTCATATCCTACCTTCATCTAACAGATGGGCAGGAATTCCAAAGTTTAATCTCATTCTCTAACAATAAGGTTGTAGGGAAACGGCACTCACATCCATTGCTAGTAGAAGTATACATTGTACAACCCTAACAATGTAACAATTTGATAATACTCCTCAATTATCCCTACAATTCTACTTCTGGAAATTTAACTCATGACCATATCTACATAGATCAAAAATGACATATATACTATGTATACAAGAATCTTAATTACAGCATTGCTTGTGACAGTGATATTTTTTAAAAAACCCTAAATATATACTAATTAATGACAAAATATATTATCTATATAATGCAGAACAATACCATTTTTAAAATGAGGTAATCTGTTTAATATATGCAAAGAGCAAGGAAAAGAACAATTTGTATAGTGTGCTACCATTTGTGCAAAAAAATTTAAATAGGAATATAAATTCTTAATTGCTTGAATATGTACACAGAATGTCTGAAATAATATAATAAGAACAGTAGCTGTTTGGGCTATGTTACAGAAGTGGGTGATATTAGATGAATGTGGAACAAGGAGAAAAGAAATGGCAAGTAATATGTGACTTTTAAACTATTAAAAAGCCTAGAAGAAACAAAACAACCTTACTTCAAATAAGTGGTTAAGAGAAAAACATCAACACACACAAAATCCACACTTCTAGTATACTATTTCTGAGAGTAGATACCCACTTATGCTGCCCCTCAATAAACTTCTGAAATGGATGGTTGAAACTGGAAGCAGAGTTGATTTTAATAAAAATATATCCCATACTCCCCAATAATAGCTTCTAAATGTTTTAAATAATATGTATTATCCTCAAAACCATGCATTACTTTAGATGTGTAACTGCAGTATTTACGCTTTTATATTTTCTTACTGAACTTAGTATGCTTGTGAATCTTTGGGGGTATAATAATAATTGATGTCCATATCCCCTTCAACATTGATGACTAACCCTCAATACTGTGATGAACTTAAAACAAAAACACTCTTACTAGTCCTAAGTAATAATACACAATAAATAAAAGTTCTGAAAGACTTGGATTCAGACCCAAGGGTACAGGGTATAATAGATAACAGAAACTACCTAGCTGACAGAAGATAAACCTAAGATATCCCAACATATCACACACATTTATGCCATCTTGAAAACACATCCAGTGCCTGTGCTATATCAATAAAGGAGTATTCTTCCTTATTGATCATGAAAAAAATTATTTCAAGTGAAGTATTGTTAAAGGTATTAAAATGTGGAAAGAACACTTTCAAAACACTCCACCAAAATTCCACTAAGAAAGGATGAGATCAGGGCATCTCAAAGACAGAACTTGGAGAAATTCAATTTTGCTACTATGATTCTTTTCCTTTCCCCTCCTTTTTCTGGGAACAGCGCTACTACAAAGAACAGGAGCTTCTCAAAAGAGAAAAAACATTTTGGTCACAAGCAGACTGAGTACCACTAAGATGAAGAAAGAAAAGCTTACAAAACTCTTTCCTGGTCCCATGTAGTTGTTAGTCAACCATCTGCTCTGCTTCCTGCCATTGCCAGATCTCTTAGCTCTATAACATGGTAACAATTCCAGAAATGTAACCTAGTATTACAGCTGTTTCAGTTATCATGCTGCCTCCCTTCTGGTCTGGAATCTATGTTTATAATCACATGTATACATGTGTGTTCATGTGTTTATATACCTAAATACATGTGTAACAGATAGATGTAATTATGTGTAGACTGTATAAATGTATGTATAAAATGTACACTCACACACACACACACACACACCTTCAATCATCAGAGGTAGTCACCAGAATGGAAGGTAATGACCAAACCTTCTCTATTTATGCTATGCTACAGCCCATTTCACAAAGTATGCTTTTTTACATAGTGTACACTTACCTAAGATCAATACATCTATAAAATGGGAGATCATTTTTACTGTAAAATAATTTCTTCTTCCTTGCAAAAATATTAGCAAATATTTGAGGCTAACAGTGAACACAAAAAACTTCCCAGAAAAAAATTACCTGCCCATAATTTCTAAAACACACCAGTTGTCATCAAAAAAAATGATGAAAATTTCAAAATGAAAATGTGCAACATTACTCCTTGATGAATCAAATTCTGAGTAATTTTCTAAACCAAAGCTACTTTCTTTAAAATTCCACAAGTTAAATCAAAGTCAAGAATGTCAACACATTCATAAGTTTTAATGAAAAAAAGCTAAAAATTCCAGAAGAAAACTAGGATGCTGCTTCAAGTGGAGGGAAACAAATTATGCATTAATTCACAAAGATAATTTCTAATTAAACAAAATGTCTCATCTCCCCAAAAAAGGGGAAAGTAAAAAATACGAGCCTTATTTTATTCATACAGTCCTACTGATAGCATCTAGCTATCAAAGCATAGTAGATGTAGTACTATCTTTATTAAATTTTTCTTTAATATTTATCTAAGATTGTGCAATTACTTGATGCAGTAAGATTTCTATGATCTCAAAATGAAAGAAAAAAAAAGAGGGGAATAAGGTGAACAGGGCAAAATGGTGAACCATTAAGGATAGAACTTATTTTAATTGAAAAATTAATTTTAAAGAACCATGAGAAAGAAAACATGAAAAAAAAATTTTTGAGACTAGAACTCCCTAATTTTTGCCTGTAGAACTGCAGGCTCACGTTGCCTGGGGTACCACAGACTCAAGCAATCCCCAGCCTCAGTTTCCCAGGTAGCTGGGATTACAGGTGTGCACCACCACACCCAGGTATTTTGGGGGGGGACTGGGTCTTGTTACATGCCCCCCACGGGACTCGAACCGTGATCCCTGGCTCCAGCCACAATACCTGGCCCTGACCGTGGCTTCCTAGGCTGCCGCTTACAGGCATGCGCCACCAGGCCCAGCCAGAAAACATCAATTTTTCTAGCCCTGTCTAAACCATTACACTCCAAAATGAGTTGCACAGGGCAATACATTTGGTACAGTAAGAAAATAATGGCATTTTTTTTAATTCTTAAAAAATTAAGAAAGATTCAACTTTGCTGGTATTTAATAAAAAACTGACACTGGCATAATCAGTCCATTCTTTGTTCATAGTCTCTACCAACTACAGTGCTCAAGTCAAAACTTAAGGTTACCTCAGCGGTAGTTCCACAGAGTTATAGGAACTAGCATTCTTACTCAATTTGCTTTCAATGTTTAAAATTTTACTAGTTTATGGGTGTTTGTTTAAGTGAATTTTATTATTGTCTTATTTAAAATAACTCATACTATATGGAAAAATAACTCTAAAATGTTTCTGAAAAGGAAACAGGGTTATAATAACTGTAATAAAGCATAAGCAAATAGAGCAAATAGAAGAAAAACAGCAGAGCTATACGCTTCTCCTTGCAGATACCTTATTAAGCTAACAAGATGACAAATGCAACATAATGCTAATCAGATCTGCAAAACAGAACCCACAAAACTACCAAAAATTCTAAGTGAAGTACAGATTTCTGTCCACTACCAAAACACAGTCCTAAATCTGAGAAAATGAAGTCATCATTATTAGTAAGTCAAAGATTTATAACAGGAAAAGTATTATTTTACATTAAAAATATGCATATAAACCATAATCAGTAAATATTAGCCAAAGAATTGTAGAATGGTTGCTTAATGCTTGAAAAAAAAGTATTAGAACAAATTATGTAGAATAGGTTAGCTATAAAAGACACTTGTTACATGTCTCAGTTTAAGGTATCTGGTAGACTTTGTTTCCAAATTAAAATAAACATTGTGTTAAGTCTATGTGAGAAATTAAAAGTTTTACTGGAGAACAGTGATGTCAATGGCAAATTTGTGCTTATAACATCTGATGGAGAGGCAGCTTTAATTCAGATAAATTTAAAGATAGCAACTTATGGGAAAATTACTCAATGAATCATTCAATCATAGGCAAGTTGTTACAGCAAAATATTGAAGAAATGTGCACTAAAATGTTCCAGGATTATAATCAATGTGGCTAGTTTTATTTTTTAAGGCAAAAAAAAAAAAAAAAAAAAAACAACCTGTAACAGAAGACTCATTAGGATGTTTTTCACTAAAAGGAGTGGCTGAAAATTCTTTTTCCTTATAAGTGCACTAGTTATCTATTGTTACTGAACTTAAGAATGGGCAATGGTTCTTATACTAGAGAAAGAAAAACACCCAAAATTTGTAGTCCTTTTCTTTTATGTCGAGGTTAAGCCACAAGGCAGAGTTTTCAAAACAATGATACTAACCCTGAACCTTCAATGTTAAGATGTTTTAACTACTCACAAGTGACTGCTTTTCTAGAATAACTTCCTTGGGGGGGGGGGGACATTTAAAATTAATGTTTGAAAATAGCACCATTATTTTGTGACTTGTACTTAAAGATGTCAAGAGTAACTTTTTTTCAAACTACTTATTTGCACACTCAAAAATATAGAAATGGAATTTTACCCTGTGAGAAAATCTCCCAAAAGTAGCACAATAAGGGGAGAGGGAAAGGATGGGAAGGAGGGGTACTTACTTAGTTGTTCAAAAGGACAAACTCCTAGGTAAAGAATGATTCAGGATATACTGTTAACACTGCTGTGTGATTAGTGTGTGAATTAAGATAATATGCCTAAGGGTTCTCATCACAAGGGAACTTTTTTGCTTTCTCTTTTTATTCGATCTATTAGATGGTAAGCGCAGTAATCATTTCACAAAATTTAAGTCAAACCATTACACTGCAAAAACTTATATAGCAATGTGTGTCAATTATATCAGCAAAACTGGGACAGTTGAGGGAAGGGGGGCATAACAGGTTTTTAACTCATTTCTTAAAATGAGAGAAATTAAAAGTCTTCCTATCAGGTACAAGGACATTATACTAGAGAACAGTCAAATAACACCAAAACTTCTCCATACTGATTGGATGGCATTAAAATCTTGGACTCAAGATTTAGGATTCACTTGAATTTGTGCATATTTATGAACCATCTCTGATAGCTATCAAAAGAAAAATATTTAACTGACCTTGGAATTGAGTCATATTGCTATCATGAGTTTAACAAAGATTTTTTTTTAAATACAGAATCATGTTAAAAGTGGACATTAAGAAACCTCTCCCCATCATGTGACTTGCACTGAAATGCTGAAAGTGATCTAAATAATCTCTCTCACCTGCACACTCAAAATAGGTACTTGTAATAGGTATGGGATGAAAAAAAAGTTCTCATTTAGGGAGGCAAGAAATAAAAAGTTAATATATATATAATAATATATAATAAATTTGGTTCTCGTTTTCTTACCAAGACATTAAACTTAAATAGATGATGCACACAAGCCAATAAATAGTATCTGTTGAAAACTTACAGCTAGAATTTATATACAAATCTCTTCATTCCTAGTAAAACCTTCTATCACAGCTGAACATATTTCCATGAATGTGAAAGGTTTTATCTTTGATGATAACCTCCTTTTCAGTTTTAGGTAACAACATTTTTTGTGGGCTAAAAGAGCAAATGAAATATGCCAATACAATATGATACAGACCTATGAAAAAACTGTGCTATAGGTAGATGAAGGTAATATTTTACTTTAAACATAGATTTCGGAATTCAGGCTACCCAATTAGAACACACATAAAATGTTTCTTCATTCAGATAGTCCTATTACCACCATCAACACTGAGTTCAGAGAATAAAGGTACCTGCTAGGCAATTACTGATTTGCTTCCCCTTTTAAAAAAATGAATTTTGCAACTAAGATATGATAGCTTTGGTATCTTAATAGAAATGCAGGTAATTTTTAAAATCCTGATAGCCATTATTATTTGTATTTAATGCCTTTCTAAAAGCAGTATTGAAAAACATGAACACTCATCACTGACATTTTCCACAAAAGATATTAGAATATGAACATCTTGATTGCATGCAGAATGCTACCAATTTAAATATGGTTATTTCTGCTTTCAAAGAAATGTTATAAACTTAATGTACTTGCATCTTAACCAAAGAATAGTTTATTTTTTAACATGTAGGTAATTAGTTCCCTGTTAGTTCAAAAAATATATATTTTTTCAAAGTAAACTTACTAATACCTCAGTAAGAAAAAAAAATCTCTATACTTCAGGGCATTTTTTTTCTCTGCAAAAGGACATTTTACTGCCAATATCACTAGAATGTAGTAAGTATTTCGTTGTTCAGAAATATACTTCTTAGGAATGCATAATAAATACTCTAAGCTTACAACTACCACAAAACTGTTTTAAAGAATGTTAGGCAATTTAAGGAAAGACAACCAAAAAGATATGATGTGCATTACTTCAAAAACAATGACTCATCATTAATGAGTGTTTTTAAATGATTGCAAAAGGCTGAAGTGATTAGCTTATTCCAACTACCAAATACCAGGCTACCAGGAGAGTATTATTCAGAACTTAGTAAGACAGGCTCCAATGTTATAAAAAAAATTTTTTTTTTGATTTCTCATTTCCTATGAGAAAACATGAAATGGCAAACTGGGTGGGTCTTTCCATTCCAAGTTTCTTTATACAATGCACAAATTAACAGAAAACAATCTCTTTGGAAATTACCTCTTTGATACCTTATAGGAATTGTACAGAGGACTCCTGAAATGAGAACAAAAACAGAAATGCTAATACCGGGGAATCTTCCTATAAGAAAGTAACGGGAGAAAGGACAAATAAACAAAATGAAGAGGTAGAGAAGCAACGCCTTACTACTACTTATCACCTAAATTTAAAAATTTTGTTCTTAAACTCAAATTATCACTAAATATTCATTCCCAGAAATGACCATAGGTCAAAATAACTTCAGAGTTGAGAAAGAGATCAAATCTGGCTTACAGTCAAATCAAAACTAGCTTGAATATATGTTTTATATAAAGTCAGAAACAAGCTGCATTTTTGTTTTGGGAGCCCTAAATAGTGGAACCATAAGTGTCAATTATTTTCACAAATTACCAGAGTCTAGAAACAGCAAGTTGCTACAGTAAGAACTAGCAAATGAACACCATCCATGATCTCAGAGAAGTTTTAGTTAGCGGGAAAAGTGTGTCCCAACCTGAGTTGTAACAGTTCTGATTGGTCTCTTTGAGTATACCCTTCTCATTCTCCACAGTGCAGCCAGATTAATGTTTTTCAAAACATGCATTTAGTAACATTCTTTAGTAAAACATTCAATTGGTTTCCTACTGCTCTTAGGGTTCATGGTTCAGGTAACTGAGAGCACTCGTGTGACAAGGTATGAAAACTATCCATGATTTGATGATGAGGTCACCTATTAAGTTTGACAGTATTTTTCAATGAAGTTACTAAAAAATAGACATAAGACTGGTGTGGGCCAGGAGTGTTGATTGAAAAAATAGAAAAACTGCTACTTTTTAAGTGTGAGTATACCTACAGGAATAAGTTAGGCAGTTGCTACTATTTGATAAAAATTTTGATTGGAGAGATTTTAAACACGTTTGTATGCATAAAATAATCTAATTGAAGGAAATAAGTCAAATATGGAAAGGAATAAAAAACTGTTACATCCAGTGAAGCAGAGGTAATACAGAAAACAAATGAAGGAGCAGAGGACAGATAAGTGCTTAGAAGATCAGATGTTTGTATTAGGAGAATGAAGTCTCTCTCTGTAAAGTAGACCAGAGTAAGTATCTGTTTAGAAAGTTGCGTATTACTTAAGTGTATTCCAACACACTAAAATTTTCATTAAATGCCTTTGTGCAGTAAGTTTTACATTAACAGCACACAGTAAAAACTCTATCAATATATCAGATGCCTATTTAGTCTTCAAAACAATGCTGTGTGACATGTTTATTAGCTTCCTCACTCAGAAGTAAAATGACTTGCCCAAGGAATGGCAGCACTGAATAACAAAAGTAAACACTGGCTCTGGAGGCAATGTCTGCCATATGAGCAACTGGTGAGCTTGAGACTGCCCTTATCATAGTCATACTTTCACTAAATATTCAATCTCTTGGGACATTTAAATGACCCTAAGTCTGAGAAGACTAGCATGAATTATGGTAATATCACATTATCAAATAACAAAATTAAAATTTTTATGGCTAAGAAACCAGTGCAATTAAACTTCACAAACTAACCTCTGTAATCACTACATCATCACATTGTAAAAAACCCCAAATACTTTTACCTTTTAAATCTTTGATTATTTATTTTCCAGGAATATAAGTGTTCAACAGCACTAAGGGAGTACTACGGTTTACCTATTTATATGTACCTCTCCCCATTGGATGTGGACATTTCAAAGGCTGTTGTAAAAACAAGACAGATAAAATCCCTGATCTCAGGAAGGTAGACAATAAAAAAAGATTTTTAAATAGAGAAAAATGCCAAGAATCAATACAATAGAGTGTAAGTCAAGATGCCAAATTGGAATAAGGTCCAGTATTGGAATTTAAAATATACAGAAAGGTATCTCTGAAGTGGCAACATTTTAAGCTGAGTCCTAAAGTGAGGTAAAGGGTAACCATCTTTGGAAATCAGTCCTAAGGTAGAGAGAACAATTCAGAGATTAAAAAAGACCAAGGGTGGCTGGAGGGCAATACTAATGATAAAGTAGGAAAAGGTAGATCATTTAGGGTATCCTATAAGGTCATGACTAAGAATTTGAATGTCTTTTACAAAGGAAAGCAATTACAAATTAAACAGGAAATGGAGTTTTTTACTGCTTTAAAATTATAAATCATAGTCTGTGAAGAACAGAGCTATCAAGAGATAAAACAAGGAGATCAGAAGAATTATTATAGTAATAGTTCAGGCAAGAGAAGATGGTGGCTTGGAATAGAGGTTAGAAATGGTGAGAAGTGTAAATTTCCAGGTGGAAAAGTAGAGAAAAAACCAAGTAAATCTTTGATAAAAGAGGAAAGAAAAATCAAAGGACAAAAGACAATCATTTAAAAATATAAGGTTATAAAAGCTGGGTACTCACATGTCAAAAAAAAGAAATGACCATGCAACATTCGCAAAGTTAACTCAAAATGGATCAGAGACATACATGTAAAAGTTACAGAAGACAACACAGGAGGAAAAATTAGATGGCTTTGGCAATGAGTCTTTAGATTCAAGATCAAAAGCATAAGCCATTGAAGAAAAAACTGACAAAGTGAACTTCATTAAAATATAAAAAAAACTGTGCTGCAAGAAACTCAGTTCAGAGAATGAAGATGGGTAACAGTTTAGTCTAGAAATTACTTGCAGAACACTTACATGGAGAACTGATATCCAAAATATATAGAACTCTTAAAACTTAACAAGAAAACTGATTTTTAAAAGTCAGTGAAAGATTTGAACAGAGATACACAGATGGAAATTAAGCTTAAGAAAAGATGTTCAATATCATATGTCACTGGAGAATTGCAAATAAGAACAATGAGATATTACCACACATCTAATTGAGTAGTTACATCATTATAAGTTGGCAAGGATGTGGAGCAACAGAAACCCTTTGCTGCTGTTTGTAATACAAATGATACAGACATGGTGGAAGAAAGCTCAATGGTCTTTTTTACAAAGCTAAAGCTAGGCTTATTATAAAACTGTAAAACCCCGTAACCGCACTATTATTTTTGCAAATGAACTGAAAATGTTGTCCACCCAAAAATTTGCATACAAGTATTTACAGCAGTTTATCCATTAATTGGAAGCAACCAAGATGTCTTCAAGAATGAATGAATAAGCTATAATAGGTCTCTACCTTGCCTGCATGTTGCTAAGTGAAAGAAGTCAACAGAAAAAACTATATAGTACACAATTCCAACTAGACTACATTCTGGGACAGGCAAAACTAGACAGTAAAAAGACTAGTGGATGCCAGGGCTTGGTGTTAAGGAATTTTAAGGGCAGTGAAACAATCTATAAACTACCATAATTGTGGACACATACAGTCATGCAGCAAATTCCATAGGACCATATGAAATAGTGAACCCCAATGGAAACTGGATTTTAAATATATCAAAACTGATTCAATTGCAAAAAAAAAAAGTATCACATGCAAGATGTTAGGAAGGAAAACAGGAAACAAACTCTGTACTTTCTGATCAACTGTTCTGTAAACCAAAAGCTGCTCTAAAAATGTTAAATATTTCCACCAAAAATTGGATTAAGAAATAGATTATATACTGATTTTGACATGAGGTGAACAGTGGTTCTGCACTGAGAATTACAGCTTACAGGAAAAAAATTAATATGAAAATATTAAAAATTATCCAAGTTGATATCAAAATTGGAACTTTGAGCTGGAAAGAGATAGAAATAACAATTAGGCCATAGGGATGGATAAAATCACCAAAGCGGAAAGAATGGAAAAGCTCAAGAACTGAGTATTGAACTACATTTTTCAGTTAGATGACAAAGACCAACAACTAAAATATAAAAGCTGAGAGGAAAACCAGAAGTGTGTGCTGTTACGGAATTTAGGAAAAGTATGTTTCAAAAAGGAGTATTTATTTAACACTGAATTCTGCTAAGGGACAGGTAAGTGTCCAGTTGACTTGAAATGGGAAGTACATGAGCTACCTTTGACATGAGTAACTATAATTGTGTTAAAAATAGTAATTAGACTCAACAAGAAGCTAAATCAGAAGTCAGACTGATACAGATCAAGAAGCAAATGAAATTTGGAAATTTTAACAATGAGTAGACAATTCTTAGTAATAAAAGTAAAAGTGCAGAAATCAGAGAATGGAGAAGAGGTCAGTGTGGTGCCCTTTTCTTAAGATATATGACCAATTACATGCTGATGAGAATGATACAGCAGAGCAACAGACCTACTCAGAGACTATATTAAAACCACAAGATCCTTCACAAGCTTAAAAGACACAGAGCCAGGATCTAGAGAACAATGAAAATCAGCTTGTGAAATGTTAGAAGCATCTTATTATTTCCAAAGTTTGGGGAATGCATGAAATTTAGTAGTTCCATGCCCAATAAGTGGATTCTAACAAATAATTTAGAAGGCTCATATTAAAGTACCATTGCTTAGAAATGTTAGGACTCAAACTAAAGGCAAATTCAAATATTTTAATATGAACAGTAAATTCCAGTTCCAAGAACAAGTTGGCATTTCCATACAACAAGAACAATGCTGAGTTGAAAATCAACTACTCCTCTTAGATACATTAGAAAACTGGGTTCACAGGACAAACTGCTACCCTAAAATACAGAAACCCAGTTTATCAGAAGCAGAAACCACCACTGAAATCAGCAAGAGGTTAAAAAAAAAATTAAGAAAATCTTAAAAGGGAATGGGACCCTCTACTAATATTGTATGTTTTACTTCCAAAAGTGCCACCAGATTCCCAAAATGAAGAACAGAAAAAAAATTCCTTCTGCTTCCAGAAGCAGAAGAGGGACTAGTAATCATTTTGACATAAGCCTAGAGCATGTAGTTCCCCTTAACAAAGGAGTGCTCTGATGGAAAACTATTTTATCAGAAGCTATTCAACATGGACTAGTGTAACCAAATGTTCAAATGGGAACTATGCAACTTAGGCCCTGTATCTTCCTGCCCCATCTAAGGGACAGGATGGAGAGTGGAAGTAATTTGTTAAAGTCCAACACCAAAATCCACTAAAAGACTGAAACCTAAAGACAGAATCATAAAGACACTTCCTTCCCCTCCACAACATAAATGGAATCACAACTGAAAGAATGGCAAGGCTCAAGTTCTGTTTATAAAGGGTCTCTTGGGAATCCTAAAGATAATAGAGTAGACTGAAAAAGGACACTAAAAGAAATTTTAACTTCAGGTACAGAGAACCAGAGCAATTAGTAACTAGACTTACCACCAAGCTAAATCAACAAAACCCCACATTATATCAGTCTCAGTTCCTTTTATCCAATGCTTCATAGTTAATCTTTAAAAAAAAAAAAAGACTTATAAAGCATGTTGAAAGGAAAAAAAAAATCTTAAGTATAAAACAAGCATCAGAATCAAATTCAGATATAGCAGAGACTTCAGACTTATTAGATCAGAAATTTCAAATTACTATACTAAAAGCTCTAATGGAAATGTGGGGAACATTTAAGAAGAGACAGGTAATGTAAGCAAGTAAAATTATAAGAATGAGTCAAAGCAAAATGCTGGAAATAAAAAACACAGTAACAGAAATGAAGAAGGCGATTCATGAGATCTTATGTACACAAGAAACGGCCTAAGCAAGAATCAGTCAGCTAGAAAATACGTCAATGCAAACCTTCTAAACCGAAAAGACAGGGTGAGTGTGGGGGAAAAGGAACATAATATCCAAAATCTGTGGGATATTTTTAAAAACATAATATACGCATAATGGAAATACCAGAAGAAAAGGGGACAAAAATTTTAAAATGGCTGAGAATTACCCAATTATTAAGAAAAACCAAACCAAAGATCCAGGAAGCTCACAGAACATGAAAAGTATCAAAATATCTATACTTTGGCATGTCATATTAAAACTGGTGAAAATAAAAGAATAAAATCTTGGGGAAAAAAGGCCAGGATAGGAGTATGGCAGAAAAACCTTATCCACAGAGGAAGAAGGATAAAAATTATATGACATGACATTTCTTCAGAAACCATCCAAGCAAAAAAAAAAAAAAAAAAGTGAAATATATAAAGCATTGAAAAAAAAATTACCAACCTTAAATTCTGTAGCCAATAAAAATATCCTTCAAGAGCAGGAGAAAAAAGTTTCTCAAACACAGAATTTGTCAACAGCAAATCTGCTTGAACAGAGTGCTAAAGTAAGTTCTACAGAACAAAGAAAAATTATATGGGTCACAGAGCTACATATTTTCTATAGAGCATCAGAAAATAAGAGAAAGCAAAACCCCTTATTTCAAAAATTCTAGATCATCTAACAGATTATTCAAAATAAAAGTAACAATGTATTAGATGATTAAAAATCATGGAAAAGTCAAATAAAGACTACAGTGTTAAAGGAAAGAAGAAATAAAAATATTATAAGGTTCCTGCATTACCTATGAAGAAATACAATGTTATTAAAGGTGGGCTAATTATAAATGCAAACACCACAGCAATAACTAAAAATAACTTCAGAAGTAAAATTGATATGAGAAAAAACAGAATTAAAGAAATACTCAGTATCAGAGAAGACAGAAAAAGAGTGGATGCAAAATAAATAATTTTTTTTAAAAACAGGGCAATACAAAAGCTAAAATCAAATAAGACATGATGAGAACTATTATTTCAGCAGTCACTTTAAATATAAATGGTGGAAATATAATAATTAAGATTGAGACTATCAACATGTATTAAAAAAAGAAAGTTCATTATGTTGTCCATAAAGAAACCCACTTTAAATAAAAAGTAAGGAAATGGAAATATGCTATGGTGACACTAATCAAAACAAACTTAGAACAGCTGCACTAATTTCAGAAAAAGATTTCTGAACAAGGAAAAGTTATCAATGATAAAAAGGGAAATACAAAATGATGGGGAGGGAATCTATTCTCCATTAATGATAACTATCCTAAATATGCATTTGTCTAACTACAGTGTCAAACAAGTAAAGGGAAAACTGATAAAATTAATGAGAAACTGATGATTCTGTTTTTAAAGACATCAATACTATTCTACCAGTAATTAACAGATTCAGTAGGTAGGTAGAAAAAAAGGACATAGCTGAATTAACCAGTACTGTCAATCAACTGGGCCTAACTGACTTCTAAAATATTATTTCATTCAACAACAACAAAATACATATTCTGAAACTCCCATGGAAAATTTGCCAAGATTAAGGACCATGAACCATACTTTCTCAATGAAATTAAAGTAAAAATCAGTAACAAATATCAAATATTTATAGTCAGAAAAACCCAAAAACAGATTATACAACAAACTTTCCGCAACACAATGGTTTAAAAAAAAAACTCTCAAGAGAAATTTAAAATATTTTTACAAGTTAGAAAATAGCAATATAGCAAAAATAGGGCTTACAAATAAGTGTAATATAAAAAGGAGAAAAAAATAAGAGCAGTCAATAAAACTGAAAACAGTAAAGTAGACCAAAAAAAAAAAAAAATCAACAAAACTAAATATGATCATCCTATCAATAAAACTGATATATCCTTAGCAGTTAGGTAAATAAATATAAAGAAAAAATACAGATGAAAGAGAGGCAATTACTTGGGACCCCTTAGACATTAAAATGACTATAAGGGAAATTATAAAAAAGTTTATCTCCACAAATTTGAAACTTACATGAATTGGTTCAATTGTGTCTCCCTCAAAAAAATACCTCTCTTACAATTTCAAACATTGCACAGGAAGAGTTCTATCCATTAAAGAAACTGAATCAATTAACAGCCTTTACAAACAGGAAGAACTTAAACCAGATGGCTTCCCTGATGGATTCTACAGTACTTGGTGAAGTAACAATTCTCTACATCTCTTTCAAAAACTAAAAAGAGTAAACAATTACAATTCTATGAAGCCAGCAAAATATCAAACAGAGACAAATATATTACAGAAAATTAGAGACCAATTTGCTCATTGACATAAAAATACTTAAGAATATTAACAAGTTGATGTGCAAAAAGAATGATAGATACGATCAGGTTTAACTTATTCCACATGTGCAAAGTTCATTCAATATTCAAAAATCAATTTATGTAATCCATCATATCAACAGGTTAAAGAGAAATTTTATCATACCAATATAAATTCAGGATTTTAAAAACTGAAGAAACTAAAAGTGAACTTCCTCAGTTGATAAATAATACCCAACAAAAAATCTACAGTTAACATTTCATTTACTGGTTAGAAACTCGATGTTCAATTTAATATCAAGTGTAAAAGGAGCCATGTTCCCTTTCTCATCATTCTTTTTCAACACTGTATTGGGAAGTTCTAGCTAATGCAGCAAGCAAAGAAAGAAGTATGTAGTAAAGGAAGAAAAAATAAAGCCACCTTTGCTTACACATGACATGATTGTGCATACTGAAAATCCCTGATAAGGAAAAAATTTCAACAAATATGACAAGCTTGCAAGATACAAGAGAAGTTCATCGTTCCCCCATCAGCAGCAAAGCAGGAATTTGGAATTTTTTAAAAAATGTATAGCAACAAAAAGAGAAGTGTAAAAAATAACAAAATATGTGTAAGATCTAAATTAAGGGGGAAAATATACAAAACATTGATAAAAATGATGTAAGTGGAGATATGAATATAGATAGGAAAATTAATTATCATATGTCAAATCATCTCAAGTGAATCTTTATATTCAATGCAACCCCAATCCAAATACCAGCAAATACCAGTTGTTTATGGGTACAAACAACTTGATTCTAAAGACTATATGAAAAGACAAAACATCCAGAAGAGTCAGCACACTACTGAAGAACCAAGTCAAGATGAAAGATACTACTCAACTTCCACACTTACTAGAAAGCTATAGAATTTAAGATATAAGTAATAGACAGGTAATTGGGATCAAATAAAGAGCCCAGAAATAGACCAATACAAATATAGTTCTCTGATTTTTTAAAAAGGAACAAAAACAATTCAAAAAAAGGGTCCTTTCCCAAAAATGATGTTAAAATAACCAGATATTTATATGCAAAGGTTCAACTTTTACAAAGTTAACTCAAAATAGATCAACGATATAAACATAAAATTCAAAACTATAAACTCTAAAAGTTACAGAAGACAACATTGGAGGAAGTCTGGAGGACCAGGGATTTGGCAATGAGCTTTTAAATACAAAAAAAAAGCATAACCCACTGGAGGGAAAAAAAAACTGACTAAGTGAACTTCATTAAAATTTAAAATTTCTGCTCAAGATACACTGCTAAGAAAATCAAGACAGGCCTTAAGTTTACTTGCAGAATACTTATATGAAAAAGGAATGGTATTAAAAAAAAAAAAAACTTAAAACAACAATAACACTGACTTTTTAAAAAATGGGTAAAAGATTTGAAGAGAACATTTCACCAAAGATGACATATAGATGGGAATTAAGCATATGAAAAAATGTTCAGTATCACATCACTAACGCAAATAAAAACCATGATACTACGACACATCTATTGTAGTTACAATCCAAAACACTGATACCATCATACGTTGACAAGGATGTGAAACAACAGGAATTCTTTGCTCTTGTTGGGAATATAAAATGGTACAGCCACTGCACAAGACAGTTTTAAGTTTCTATCAAAACTAAGGATAGGCTAACCATAAAATCATAGCAGTATTTTTTCAAATGAGTTGAAAATGTCCACCCAGAAATCTGCACATGAATATTTATAGCAGCTTTATCCATAAGTGCCAAAAATTGCAAGCAACCAAGATGCTTTCAAAAAATGAATAAACTGATATAGCTAGACAACGGAATATTATCCAATGATAAAAGGAAATACTCTGTCAAGTCAGAGTCACCATCTATACTGCTAAGTAAAAGCAGCCTGAAAAGGTTACACCTCCAACTATGACATTTAGGTGAAGGCAAAAATTACATAAACAGAAAAAGATCTGTTACTGCCAGTGGTGCGGAGGAAGGGAAAGGATTAGTAAAAATACGAATCACTTGTAAATTGATCAAATTATTCTATGTGACACTATAATTGTGATACATCACTATGTATTTTGGCAAAGCCTATAGAAGGTATGACACAAGTCAACTATTATGTAAACTATGGACTTTAATGATGTAACATTATTTCATTAACTGTAACAAAAGATGATAATAGGGGAAATTCTGGAAGGGGAACAAAGCACAGAGGAGGATCTTTCTACTTCCTTGTCATTTATTCTGTAAATTTAGAACTACTTTTTTACTTAAAAGGTTCATTAAAAATATACAGTAAGCAAAATATCCCTTTTGTGTGCTATAAACACGAAGGATCAAAAAGAATTTTTCCTCAAAGCACACGAGTATTTTGGCAAAATATTTGACAATTAATGGTAGAATATAGTTCTTCAGATTTTGACAAGTCCTTTCAAATAACATTTGTTGCTTACTGATTATGTATCTTTAGGCAGGTTTTACAATCTGTGCTTCATTGTCTATGTATAAAATGAAAACATTCACAGGTCACCTGCATTAAAGTAGTACATGTAAAATACCTAGCCAAAGCTATTATTACACAATAGACATGTAAATGTTTGCTTTGTCTCTCATTTGTCAAGTAAGAGTATATCCTACATTAAACCAGTATTCTCAAACTGAAGTACTTGTACCATTAGAGGTACAAACCACCAAATACCCGTTTCTCCCTGGAATTCAATTCAAAAATTAAGGGAAAAGTCGTTTAGCCAATAGTTTAAAATACTGGTATACAAAAATAATGTTGCTATAGCAGTATTTGCCCTGTATTTCATTTGTTAACACAAGACTGTGCTTGTATTAGAATTTAGGTTGCTTTCTTCAGGTTGTATTAGAATTTTAGGTTGCAGACTTCCAGGCTACTTTTTTACCATCTTCTCCTGTCTCGCATATACACTGATCTTCCCCACTGAAGCACTGCCTTTCTTCCCTAATTTTAAATGTTAATGAAGACAAGTTCATTTTCTTCTCAAAAACAGTCACATGTCAACAGTTTAGCTCTAAAGGGCTAGGCTATCCTTAAATTACCAAGGACAACCTCAAAAACATTTTTACATTTTACAAGTCATTTAATATGGCTCTAAGTTACCTGATTCAGAATTAAACAAGTAAATGAACTGAAACTGTACTTCTTTCACTGATTTCACAAAATCTCAGCTAGCGATCTTGAGTCCTTTTTTCTTTCACTTGATAGTTCTTTGTACACAAAATATATAGAATTATGTACCCTGATGGATAAAAATATGTGGATGAACAACGTGGCATAAATATTCCAGGGACAAAAGCAGATTGATCAAATAACTTTGTGTCACAAATCAAAACAATGATAAACTGAAGCATCCTCAGAGATAACAGAAAATCTTTTAAAAATCTCTAAACCATGCTACATGAATAAGTGCTGAGGATAAATGTACTTAATCATAATAACAGGAAACAAAAACTTGAATTGGTAGAGTGTAATAGTCACCTTAAAAACTAAAGATTGTCAGATTTGAAGGGAACAAGACTTGCTCTCGATCAATATGAGTTAAGAAGAAATGTACAGATTAAGTACAGATCTGAGTCAGCAGTCAAATGAGCTGAATCCTATAGCTATTTTGTTCTTATACACTAGAAATATTTCTGGATAGCAATTATAAATTGAGGGTGCTAAACTAGTTGATTTCTATAGTAATTTTCAAATTAAAAAAATTAGATGGAAGCAAATTCTGAACACAGAATCAGCAACCTCATGTAATGAGCACCATTACTAGTTCATATTACCATTTATTCTACATATAAAACAGAGATAAACAATTATTTTAAGTAAAAGCCAAATGTCCATAAACTGGTCTTCTTATAAAAAGTATAGAACATGTTTTCTATGTTGCCATCTATTAAGCAAATTAATTCTAGGAAAAATATTCTGAATCATTTTTCTAGTTCATCTGTACGAAATACTGCATTTTTCTTTCTAAATTTTATGCTACTAAACATTATGCTACACTTAACTCTTTGACCTACTTAATATTACTTCGAAAATAACTATGAATTTCTTTGAGTGACTTTATAGCTAATATTGTATTTTAATCATTGGCATAACAGATTCTCAAGTGTGTTTTTAAAATTTGAATTTTTTAAAGCACAGCAAAAATCGAGTCAGGCAACAATCTCATGAAATATACACTCAACTTTCCATTTAAAGCACAGTAATTGAAGAGTGCTGAGGACCTAAGGAAAATTAAGTTAAATATGGATATAAACACTAAAAGAAGGGTGGGGAGAAGCCTTAGACTACAGCAGTCTAAGTACATGTACAATGTCTGTCAATATGTTTTTAAATATATTCCCAAAGTTGTACAGAAATAAATTTGTAATTTATATCTTTCTCTTCTCTGGGAAAGCTTTTATAAGAAAAATTATTTTCCTAATTCTATGTATGCCTGAAAATCCCAAGAGTTATTTTTTTCTTACATTTACTTCATCAGACGTTACATTGAACACCATTTTAAACATTTTTACTACCTATACCATACCTTACCTCTTGAGAAGAGATCCCTTTGATCAAATTCCTGAAAACTCCGATGCATACTTCAAGTTTCCTAACATTTTTACTGCAGTTATCTAATTACCTTATGTATACATTAATGGAAAAAAATTAGACATGTTCTTATCTTTGAAACATGAATCTTTCACATTTGGGGCTAAATATGAACCCTTTTATAGGAAATAAATTACCTGAGTAAAAAGCAAGAAATTGCTTAAGATATTTAGGCAGTGATATTTTGCTCAATAGCTTCAACATAGCAAAGTAAAATATGTACACATAATATTTACAATCAGCTAAAAAGTTAACACACTGCAGTCACACTTCTGTGCCATTTACTTTAAACAGAAGTTGTATTTTAAAAACTGTTTCCTCACCAAATATCAAAACAAAACTTTACACTGTGGCTAATCCAATGAAATAAAGTGAAAAATAAGCTTATGTTCTTATATCTCAAAGATACATGATAATCGAAATCAACACTTTGTAGCATTTTTATTTTGAAGCTATTAACAATGTAGAGGATTCCATGTCAAAAAATTAAATTACTGAAAACTTTCGTTTCACCGTTATTTTTACAATATGTTGTTTCTGGGGTAATATTTTTATTTAACAACTCCCCTCCCCCACACACCCGTCCCATCCTATTAAAAACATATGCTTAAGGATTTTTTTTTTGCACTCAAGTAAAATAGTCTTCCACTGATATGCCTGCAAAATTTTTAATACCTTTAATTCTAAAAGGATGGTCTTGTCCAAAAAAAAATTATATTCATCTTTCCCAAACCTAGCAGACCAATAAAGCTAGTAATTTTGGCTCCCTTCCCCACTCCCTCAAAATACAGGAGCTATTCTAAATCGTTTACTTCATAATTTTTTTTTTTTTGTTTCAAGAGCATAATTTCATTGGCAAACCAAATCATTTCATTTTAATCCACATGTCATAAATTCATTTTATTTCTATTTTAAGAAACAATTATAATGTTTTTAATTTTTGGATTCCACTTCTTGTATAAGTTTTCTTCAAATCAAAAGTGAAATCCTCTTGCTTCTGACTCTGCATAGAAAAGGTAAATCATTCCAGTGGCTTCAAACTAAGTTTATGTAGCTATAAAGACAAGAATTATTAATACTCATTTTTTTCCTTTTCCATGTTGTCTTGATAAGAGTAAAAGCAAGAGATTTGAAGGCAAGATTTCTCCAACAACTGTTTAAGCAGAACACTAAAATATACAGTATTTTTCTTCGTCTGGAAGCACTGATGACTTACTTGGGTGATTTCCCAATCAGTCACTATTTTCAAATGTTCCTGGGTGGGGGGTAAAGGAAATGCCTTTTGTACACTATTTTCTAAGAGGTTAAATTTTTGATCAATTTTACTTTAAAAAATTTGACCACATTACTCCTTATGCTTATAATATTAACTCAAGAGTTTTAATGGATTGAAAAATTGATATACAAAAGGGGCATCTTTTCAAAAATTTAATTCTGAAATTAAAGCTTAGAGGAGCTAATCAGAAAAATGTAAAATAGACTAAGTAGCTTAACATATTTCACACATTTGGCACTTGGTAACCTAATGAAGAATCATTTTAACAGTTTAAAATATTTTTTTCTCAGAAATTAACATACACAAGGACAAGTAAATATTCAGAAATACTTAGAGGAAGACACATAAATTAAAATACACTTTAAAATACTGTTGCAGTTTTCATTTTCTACTCCTGAAACAGAAATAAATCATTTATCAGTAAGTGCATTTTTCATGGAGAAAATATTTATTAGTTTTCAAATGATCACATAATACAAAACATTACAGTCATTCTAGAAAATAAGTAGCTTATATTTATATTCATAAAATAAACACTGAAAAATATAATTTTGCATATTGTGACATAAAATATAAAAAACTGAAAGAAAATGTATAAAGTAAAAGTTTAAATAAACAAATCAGTTCACATTAATATACAAAGTTTAACCTTTAAATAGCTTTTAGTGGCATAAGATGAATAGAAATGCACTTACATTTCTTTTGCACACTTTAAGGAACACTGCTAATATTTAGTCAAAGCATGAGAGTAAGAGATTAACTTTTCATCTTCAAAGCTGAAACAAAAGGCTAACAACCTCACAGGCCATAAATTGGTTTATAGTGTGATCCCAAGAGTTCAACTACCTGCATTTCAAAGAAAATTTCACTTTCAGTTACCCTCATGAACCTAAACTACTATACAGTTATTTTAAACTTTTATGTGTTTGCGAGTCAACTGTCTTATTAACATTTAACAAAAATTAATCAAAAATAACTGTTTATGGGAATTCAGGGCTCTAGAGACATTTGAGTTCAAACTGTTCTTTTAAAATTATTTTTAGCAACTACACATACAAAAATGTATGTATAATTAATGAGGAATGAAACAGGTCTCATAGATAGCCAACAATGACTACAGACCAGGTTTATCTTAGCAAATGTGGCTTCTAAAACCTGTACGATTCCTTAATGCTTTCATATTAATGTAATTCTAGAAATTTTATAGTTGCAATTTATGCCAAATAAACTGGCAGCATCAAATAACATCTAAAACCTTAACAGTTTTTGACTATTCAGTAAATAGATGGCAAAGAGATATAGAAACATTACGAAAAGTATTTCCATCAATTGTGGGTAACTATTTTGTGCATTTAGAGGCTTATTCTGATACTACAAATTGCCTTTGTACTACAAAATACTTTGTTTCAGAATCATTCAAGCTTTAGTAAACCTGCAGTGCAGAATACTACCTCAGTAACAGGTTTTTTTTTTTAATTCAGGAGACTGACAAAACTACCCTGACCTCAAAAGATGTCCCTTCTACTTCTATACTGGAATCTTTGTTGATCAGTAAGAATAAGGCACAAAACCAGAAAAAGATGAGCTAAAGAGTGCATCCTCCTGAAATTAAAAGTAATTTGGGAATAATGGGGTTCACCTTTATTTACTAATTCCTTTTTCAGTGTCAGGCAATAAATATTATTCATTTTTTGTATTTCCTATACTACTAAAAGGTTTGCCTGTTTCGTTAAGGTGACTTTCAATCCCATAAATTTTTCTAAATGAAACAGATTCAGAGAGCTGCTTTTAAAAGAAAAAGAGTCTCTCATGCTTTTCTCTATTTCAGTCTTCTGAATAGAAAGGAGCATTTTCATGGCCATGTAAAATTCCAATCAGAAATTATTTGAGCCTTTCCATTTCCAGACCAAGAGTACACCAGAGTAAATCTTAAAGTTTATAAATGACAAGATCAGGTGGCTCTCTCATCCTGGTGTCTTCTAGATATATTGCATGGCTCCGTTCACCACTGCCTTCCAAACTGCAGGTGCTGCATGTGTGACAGATATCATCCATGAAGGCTCTGCTAGAAGAGTTCCTTTTGCTGAAGAAGTATGATGTTTACCAGTTGAAAGAAATCTGGGCAATTAGAGAACAAATAAACCGGTCTCCCATTATCAAGATACCAGGAGTCACAGAAGGAATCCACCAAGGAAAAATGAAAACTTGCCAAAGGCACCAAGTTCATGTTCTACCCACTGTGATAAGAACTTCCTGGAATCAAACCCTACCGTTGGCATCAAAGAAACTAAGAAAAACCATCTTAATGCCATGGGGAAAATCTAGGACAAGGCTCTTTTGTCACAAATAACATAATTCCTAAGGTCTAGAAAACTACTTTGAATATTTAATATAGCTTTCAGGGACAGGTTATATCCTGAAATGTATATTCATTCATATTTCTCTTATTAAAAGAATGACGCCTAGATTTGACAGTAAAACCATAATGGTACTCATTGCATCTTCTAAAAGATCTAATTAATATGAAGTCCTAAAGTTTGAGGTTAGGAAAAGACCAAAAAGTTCTCACTAACAGGGTAAAATAAAACCTGGACATCAGACTGTATAAATTAGGAGAGTTCAGATGTCCAGCTTGCCCAAAGATGAAATACAGAAACTCAATTACTGAAATATACTTTAAAAATCCACTAATACCATTAAAAGCTAAAATGAGCAAATTTTTTAATTCCTGTGGACTAGACAGGCATTCATCAAATTAAGAGCCCAAAATCTTCCACTGTTTTTAATCATCTGGAGAGAAAATTAAACATCTCTTTTTTGAATGGGGACTAGTTACCTTTCTTAGAAAAACAAACAGATGCAGCCCCACTTGGTTCTTATATGAACCCAAGGAGTATACCAGTAGAATAATGGGCAATGGAAGGACACTCCAATCTATAAATAAACCCAAGTAAATAATGGAAAGCACCCACTTGTTTATTATCCTTTCCCACTCTCTCCAGAAGCTGGATATTCTGCCTCCAAGGGTTCAGTGGAGAAAGTGGACCCCTGACGTCAAAAGCTCTCCGTGGTCTTGGCTGTATCTGTGGTTCTAGGATCACTCCTTGCACCTCTGGTAGGAGAGAAGCACTGAAATAGAGAGCTGAATATAGATTTAAGAAAAAATTCTTATTAAAAAATTACATTCTCTGATCATTTGAGTTTGTAATGACTTATCCTCAGGATAAAAAGGAACTACCTTTGGGCATACTTCCTTTAGAGTCTTCTTAATTTGAATTTTAGAGTTCAGTCACCACAAATGATTAATTCCTCAGTATTAAGAAGGGACCTATTTTGGTCTAAGCCATAACATTCTCTATGACAAACCACTCAACTCGGAGTGGAAGACTGAATCAAAAATGATAAATTATGACTGGAAACAAGATCATAGTTGTATTAAAGGGACAAGGAAAGGCGCTCAACCTCAGATATATCAAAGGAGAAGTCCCCGTTAATTCTTCTGTCAAAGAGAAGATGATGGAGTGAAAAGTAGACACAGAATAATCCAGCTTATAAACAGAAATACTACTAAACCATGGGGACTATTTAAGAAGCTGAATTTGTTGTTAGTTTTAGGTCTTCTGTAATTTAAAGACTTAATCAGACTGGAGTCCTATATATACATGGCAATACAAAACTAAACTTGAACTGACAAAATTAGTAAGAGTCATGACTAACATCACTGAAAAAGAATTATTATTAAAGCACATCTTTAAAAAAGGAGGGAGGGCAGAATAGTAGATATAGGTAATACAGTTTCAAAAATCTTCTTTTAAATGTATGCTTATTTGGGTTTTGGGTCAAGAAGGACCAGGAAATAATCATTAATGGCTACTATGCAGAAATTAAAGCAGTAAGATATACCCAAATAATAGATGATAAAGATACTGGGAAACAGTCTGCTTTAATATAGGAATAAGGTAAATAAGAGAAAGAAGTTCAAAGTATATAGCGCCTGATCAAGGAAAAGTTGAGAGGAGAATAAGATAGGCGGATATTATACTTAAAGTTACAGGGACTGCAGGATAAATTTTAACAGTGGATAACTGACCAGATATATTTTGTGTTACAGAGTGATACTTCCCTACTAAGTTTCAGATAGTATTCTAAATAGAAAGGTGCTGCTGCATAAAAAAGTCACACTAATCTATTTCGAGACATGCTGTATTTTGGAATAGTGGGGGGAAATGCTATCAAATAATCTCTGTCTCATCAACTAATCATCACAAGGGTTCCTTACCTGTTAGTGGAACGAGGATTGTGCGCTCATGTTCTCTATCAAGCAACCAACAAAGGTTATAGTCTCAGCACTAAGAAGGTAGCAACCAACCAAAGTTAGTGTTTTAATGCCTTCACTTCCTCCTGGCTCTGTCCGCCAGTTTGGAAATATACCAACAGCTGAAAAGGAATGGTTATTCCATTACCTAACAACATTTAAACTAATACTTTTTAAAGCCTAAAGATGAAAGAACAAGCTAACCCTTCTGCTTTAGGAATACATATATTCATTTCTGTACAAACAAAAACAGTTTGCACGAAGAAATGAAAACCTGTAAGTTTAACCATCAATCTATAATTTCCAAAAATTAATGAAAAAAGAAATCCAACAGAAGGGGATAAAGTTACTATAAAACAAGAGGTATCAAATAAAAAATTATGAAAGTAACTTATGAGGCTGAGAAGCAGCTATTTTTTCATTTTGTGCTTTTAGAGATTTTAAATGCTAGTCTTTTGGTTTTGAAGAGACGATATTTTGTAGAACAGTAGCTTTATAAAAAGTATTTTACAAGACAATCATGCTGAGGAGATATATGAGGGTTGACAAAAGGGAAACAAGTTAGGAAAGGATTTGATTAAAGAGTATCTTAGGAAACACAATCTAATTATGTATTTTCCAGCCTTCTAAAAATCTAAAATAGATTAACAAAGTATTCCACAGCTAGAGTTCTTAAGGGGTGACTGTTTAGCAGATGAGGCTTAAAGCAGACTCTTAAGAGAAAGATTTAAAATTTATACATCAGAGCTACCTTCTTTAGGCATTCATTGTAAGCAATCATTCTCTAGTCTGTTCTATTCAATTTCCCGGACAAGACATGATGTTCCTTTCCATGTCTAACAGTATTACAACACAAACCATAAAAACTACTAACAACCTCCAAATTAATGAGAGCTAAATAAAAGTTAGCTATTTTAATTAAGAAAGTCTAAAAACATTCTTCAACTATAAATAAGATGATTTTCCAAATTTCCCAGTTTTCTTCCATTCCTTGAATATTAATCAGAACTGAAAATATACCTGATGGGGGACATAGCAGGAAAAGGAAATTTTCATTTTCAAATAGAAAATACATCTAGTATTTTTTATTTAACTTTACAAGTCCCTTCACATTGAAAATGAAAACCTAACTCCCAACAAATAGTCTCTTGCTCAGATTAATAGCTAAATTTATCATTTCTCCTTCAGTAGGAGATTGAAGTTAAATTCCTCTTAGCCTTGACATATTCACAACCCACAGGATGTATAAATTAAAAATAAAACAAACAGATTTAAAACACCAAATGTCCTTAAACTAGATTATAGGTCAAGCTAAATAAGAGTTGTCTGAAGAAGTAAATCCACTTAGAACTTTTACTAAGATTACTTTCAGGACAGGACTACTTTACTCCTTCTAAAGATGTAAAACTTGTTGATTTAACATATTCATACTCAAAAATGAATGAACATTTCCAAAATAAAAATTTTGAATGTGGAGTTGGTATCTTTCTTGCTTCATGAGTTACTACTTAAAAATGTGGATTTATTAGTTTTTGTAAAAAATGTAAAGGACTTTTCAAAATCTGATTACTCAAACAAGAGCAGTTTATGCAAGACTATTATTGATGGACGCTCATAAGAATGATACTGTAGGACCTCACCCAACTCTAAATGTTCTTCTATGTGATATTCCAATGAGGAAACAATGAATACTCCTCTACATGATTTGCAATCAATACTAGAGAATAAATGCCAAACCAAAGATAACAAAATAAGCAATGCAGAAATACTAGAAAGAATTCAAATAGGCATATATGGTCTACTATTTTACCAATATATAAAATAATTTTAACATTTTCTATAAACATTTATTTTTATATAGTCTTACTGAAAACATTTTCTATACATCTTAATTTTCATAGTCTTACTGAAAAACCCAGTAAGATCAAATCAGAACTAATTTGAATATTACTTCTAAGCAGACTATATGTAAGTTATATAAATATGCTTTATACCTGAGAAATTTTCATAAAATGTACAAATTAGACTACTTGCAGTATTAGTTCTCAACACTAAATTATTAAATGCACATATACTGCTTATTTGCTTTAAATATTTCTAAGATCAAAGACAGAAAGCCACATCTAAATATTTTGAAGCAATAAATAAAAGGTAAAATGTTTCTTTTAAGACTATGTTTTCCATTCAGTGGTACTAGACTGACTCGAAGTCTAATTTATAGATTAAAAATTATTCATAAGACAAAGACTATTAGAAGCATGATGGAATATCTTCTCCTAACTCTTTTTATCACATTCTTACCGATTCTAAGGCACATCCATAAAGAAAAAGAATTTCTCACAAATGTCTCCAAGTGTCAGAACAGTTCCAGCTAGCATTAAGAAAATGAAAGATAGCCTTAACAGAAGTAGTGAGTCTTTTTATCTCCAGTCCCTAGAAAGTGCTTAGCACAGAGTTAAATGAAGTCAGTAAATGTTTTACAAATGAATGAAGTCTACAAGTAAGGAAACAAAAAAGGAATTTTTGTCCAGTGGATATCTACAGTAGAGATATCTAAAAAGTTTAACACTAAAAAGATGATTTTCTAAAGTTCTCCTTCATCCCTTGAATAGTAATCAGTAATAAAAATATACCTGATTGAAAATATAGGGAAAAAGAGAGGGTTCCATTTTCAAGTAGGGAATATAACTTGACAATTTTTATTTTCACTTTGAAAATGAAAATGAAAATTTGACTCCCAAGAAATTATCTCTTGCTCAGATTAACCCTATTTAAAATCCTAAGTACATACTTTATGAAAATCATCACTTTTATGAATCACCTAACACCAGCTTCCAGATTTTTAACTTTTTTTGATAGTAACATTGGTTTACATCATCATTTGTATAGTAGAGTATAAGATTTGGCCCCAGATGTTGTTTTGATTATGGTCAACAAAGACTTTGAAGATTATCTTACAGTGATACAATATTTAGTTAAATTACAACATTTTTTTTACTAATTCTCCAGATTTAAAATTAGAAGAAAAGAAACCAGATTACTTCCAGAACATCCAATTTCAAATTTTTGATTTTAAGAAGTGAGAAATCTTGCCCATAAATTTAAAAACAGGGTTGCCTTAGAATTAGTCAAGATACAGTGCACTGATTATGGAGAAAAAGATTACTTTTAAATCACATGTTTTTAATGCATTGTCAATGTGATACAGTTTAAAAACATCAAAATTAAAAAGACTGAAATTAAAGTAATTATAGTATTATGAGAATATGGATTTAGTTATAGAAAGCAATTTCTTAAAAGGCAAGTTGTAATAAGAATGAAAAGTATGTTTTAAAAAATAAAAGTATGTTTTAAAAACTTAACATCTAACCTACGGAGGTAAAAATGCACTTCCAAAGTTAAATAGATATACAAACAACTGGCAAAGACAGAACATCTAACCAAACTCCAAAATTTATGAATATATTTTCTCTTTTGGAAAAGATATCTAAAAAAGTTATTGACCTAGTTAACTTCACTAGGTTTAAAAGACAAGCATTTGTTAAAAAACAAGTAACCAATCATGCGTTGGCTAATATATAAGATGAAACAATGCAGATCAAAAAAAGAAAATATTGAACATTTTTTAGATTAATCCACTAAAGAATAAAAGGATAAGCAGAAGCCATAACAATAAATATCAACTATAAAAGTGTCAATTTCAGGGTCAAGTTGGATTTAGACAACTTTGGATTCAAGAAGACAAAACCAAAAAAAGCACTTAAATCGTGAACTGCCTGCTTATAGAAAGATAAGGGTGTCTATATTTGACAGAAAAGAAAAACAAGTGACAGTAAGCCTAAGAAAAATGCTTAAACTTACTCTGGGAAATTATTTTCTTAATTAACCTATCCAGTTAGTTTTATCTTGATAGCCATCTTTTTCACCTATTTTGCTAATATGAAAAATTTGGATTTGTTCTTAAAATGGCCAGCAAAAATTAAGTACATAGAAGATGAAAGAGATCATCTTTTATACAGTTTTTAATTCTAGGATCCCATGTTACAATGCATTCATAATTTATATTTATCTTCTTCTGAATACACATAAGACTACAGAAAGAAAAACTTCTTTTATGGATTATAATTCATTTATTTATTATTTGGGATTCTTATATTTCAATAAGAAAATGGCAATACCAGTCAATGAACGATGCTAAAAAATAAATTAAGGAGGTTTTGTAAGAATTTTGTAATGATAAAATTGATGAGTATAAGGGGTTTTTAAAAAGACTCAAAATCTCTCCCCAAAAGATATTTAAGATATTTGTTTAAAAGACGACCTAAATAGCACAGAAACCTGGTTAACACCTTAACTAAATGACCACTAGAATATCACCAGTGATCTGAGGCAATTATTTGTCAATAAAAGTGGGGTAGGGAGAAAACTTACTTCAGAATAGGACAAATAAATGTACCTCCTGATATAATACATTATGTAATGGCATATCATCATTTCTATGATATCCTTGCCAAAAGTGCATAATCTCAATCTGATCACTAAGAAACATCATACTCTTCAAAAGTGTCAAGGCCATGCATGAAAGGCAAAAAGAATGAAGCACCAGCTTACACTGGAGTAAAACAGTTCAGTGAGATCCTAGATTTAGAATCTGAACCAGAAAAGTCATTTTAGTTAACAATGGTCAAAATTCAAATAAGCTTGCAGATTAGTTAAATATTAATAACTGATTTATTTGTACTATGGTTATGCAAAATATGAACATTATAGAGAAAGCTGGACGAAGGTATATGAGAATGCTATATATTATATTTTTGCAACTTTCTGTCTAAAATAATTTTTAAAAATTATAAAGTATGCCATGCCTGACATATTATTTAACTGATATGAAAAGTTTACTCCAACCTTCCTTTAAAAATTAATGCTAATAGAAATGACAACATCAAGTTTTGTATTATCAGAAAGTAATAGCACAATTATTTTAATTTTTTTTGTTAAGTAGTACTCTATATATAGATTTGATTCAGAATACTGTGAGAAATCAAACAAAAATCTCACTTTCAAACAGAACAACTGAATTGCTTACATTTATGAACTAGCAATAAAATTAACTTTAGTCTACAGAAAGCATACAATAATAGCTATTTTTTAAAAAGATGTTCAAATTTAAATTTTATAAGATTATCCCTGCATCATAAAAAATAGAATAATTTATTTTTAAGTCATAAATATTTATAACTTTATTTAATATTTTTGAGAATTTAGTGTATCACAGGAAATATATTAAGTATCTTATATTTATTACTTCATTCAATGCTAAATTATGACATATACAAAACTGTAATAATCATAACTTTATCAATAAAGAAACTAAAACATAAAAAGTAGTAAAGTAACCCACCTATGATCACTACACCTAATAACTTGTAGAGCAGGAAATTCAAAAGCAGTTTGTCTCTCTAGTCCTGTTTTAACTAATTTTAAATTATTTTACAACAATTTCTTTTTAAATACTTAACATATAGTTAAGATGCTAGAATCTGTTTTAAGTAGAATTCTGAAATTCCTTTCTTCAGTTTCATTTAACAAAGATCAGCTGACACTTGCTTTGCCATTTCTATCAATATATGAAAAAAGGACAAGACACTTAAACTTGGAAATAAAATGCAGCAAAATTTAACATCTCAGTATCAGCAATATAAATAATCTAAGAACAGGTATTTCTACTGATTCTAAAAAGTATGCTGACATGGTCATTAGAATTCCCTCTCACCTTGAATCAACAAAAAGCAAAATGCAGAAATATTTTTTTCTAATTTGAATTTCTAGTTTACATGAACAAGTCATTTGACTTGCCTAACAGGAGAGTCTTAAATGTTATGACTATTTCAGAGTTTATTTTAATGTAACTTAAAACATTATTATATACAATATAAGCATGATTAAAGTAATAACCTGATAATAACAAGTTGTATTTTATTCTGGAATATAGAGTTCAATTCTGCTACTCAGGAAAAAGTCTTTGGTTTTTAACAGTATATATAATACTGTGTATGCACGTTGTAATTCTCCTAAATTTTAATATATTTTAAGTATTATTTACAGTTTATATCTACTTGAATTCTGTTCATAAAGACAAAATCAAAAGAATGTCATTTTCTCCCCCATCTCAAATTGAATCTAATAAAAATCAATATGAACATATCAATGTAAATGTGACACTGGAAGCATTCAACACTTTAAGAACAGGCTGATTTCCAATTTATCAATAACATAGGCTAAGTCTTTTAAAAAGAGAGATGAGATAAATAATTACAAATAATATCTTCAAGGTACTTTATTGTATAATATACAACCTGTGGCCATTGAGTCTTAAGAAACAAAAGGAAAGTCATAATGTAATAGTATTCACGAGTCTTGGAGAAAGCATAATGAACCTTATGGGTCAGGTTGTACATCATAAGAAATTAAAAGCTTGCATCTTTATCAACTTCTGATCAGGTAATCCCTTTCTATACAGGAGGAAAATAAAAAACCTAGAAAAATGAAAATGCCCAATCTAATGTGCAAGCCTAAATTATAATACTAGAAAGAAACTTTAACCGTGGTATTTTACTGACTTCATAACATTCATAGCTAGTTCCATTTTCCAAATATTTTGATAGTCACAATTCATGCTTTGGAAAGGAAAATGTCAAAAATCTTTCTATTCTTCCTTCAAGACTTGAACCAAATCTCTGAAACTTTTAAATACAACTAGTTCCAGGTTTACTTTCTGCACTGTTATGAGTGTCTGTCTTCAAAGGCAACCCCCAAAAAGTGAAAAATTTCTTCCTTAATCTACTAAGAGGGCCTAAGAAATATAGCCAAGAATCAACTGTCTAATCCCTTTAATAAATCTTTTAGTCCCAGAAAGACTATTTTTCTTCAATTTTTCTCTTCAGCATATGATAGTCCTTTTTGACAAGTGAAATAAGTACAAAAAATGTTTCACAGAAAATGGACAAACTAAGACAAGAATATTCAACTAGCCCTTTACTGCATCAGAAATATCAAGTTTTAACTTTAAAAGCCAAGAAACGCAAAATAAAGCTATTAAAATATTCTATATTCTATATAAAATATTCCATATAGATAATAAAAATATTCTATATTGATAATAAATATTCTGTGACAATAGTGACACAGAACAAACTAATTTGCTTCTGTATCTTTGAATCTATGGAGTTAACTAGTTCCTTCTATCATATTTATAGACCTCCTGCAAAAACTACTAACTCACATGAAGTCTGTCCCTAAGGTCTACAAAAAATTTACAGTGATAGGGCAAATTAGTGACACTGCAAATTACATCTGTGCCAGACTTCTCAAAGTATGTTCTTAAACTTCTGCCCAATGGTGCACTTAGGATGTATATACTCACATGACAACAACTGTTCTTTTATTTCTAATACAATTCAGATATAGAAAATAAAGTGATATAGCAGAAGAAGTTAGGATAAAATAATAAATGTAGACCTGAGCTCCATTTGAAGCTTGCCATCACTTAACTTATTTCTCACATAAAATGAAGCAGGTTGATTTTCCAGAGTCCTCCAAGGAATGGTGGTTCTACAGGGCATTAACAGTGTTATACAAACAAATGAGTTGAGAGACAGTAAAACTGCCTCGTAACTGCAAAATTTTTCAGTCTTTAAAAAACTAAAATACAATGTCAACCTCTAAAATGTGTGTAAGAAAATGTATGGGTTCTAGACCTTTTTTTTTTTTCAACTGAAGAATCAGTATTCCAGAAACACTATTTTTGAAACTTTTAAACTAGATGTTAAAGTATAGTTCAATGAATCTTTAAAAGCCAGGTACTGACTCGTTGTCTTATTATCTCATTTAAAGCAAACTGATCAATTCCATTCATCCTACAGAAAAAGTTCTCAGTTTCATATGGGACTAAGTATGAAATACCATCATGCCAGTCTAAAACAATCATTATAATGAGAAAGTTTAAGAATCACGTGATTAGGGTAATGATTCTACCTTGGGGTATAAGCACACTATCAGGAGACACTACATTCCTTCCAAGTAGCTCCTGCCCTATTAAGAGAGTAGAGTGTGCCTTATAACAATTTTTGTTTCCATAAATTTAAAAATTTTAAAGCACTTCTCAATAGTCAAATAGAGTATAATCCCCGCAGCCTGGAATTCAGCAAAAGAATTAATTACTGATGCTCCCATTATTATCCAATTAATTATTATTATCCAAATAATACTAAATACATTGTCAGAAGAACTTAAAATATAGTCCTTCTTCCTATAGGGATTAATTCTCTCATGATTCTCACGTGAGAAAGGCTACACACCAAAAATGTCACAGCGGCACAGAATTACCAGTTTAGATGCCTATGTAGAAGGTTTTTGAATACGTAGGCAATGTTTTTATTTTAGTTTACAGGAGTTAAAAAAGAAATCATTGTTATTTGACAGTAGTAAGAGCAGCTACTATTCACAAAACTCCTAAGAACTGAGGTAGGTGCACATTCTTTATCTCCCTTAATCCCCCAGTACAAGTCAACAACACAAGAGTACCTATTACTCCCACTTCGCAGGTAAAGGAATTGGGCTTAGGAAGGTCAACTCATTTACAAAGGCCATACAGTGAAGAGGCAGCATAGATAAGATTAGACACTTGATTTGATGCCAGTGCTAATGCTCACTAGACTCTATGTCATTGTGCTCACTAATCTACAGCCTAGATTAATCAATTTATTTGAAAAAAAAAAAAAGCTGTAATATACACCATATACAGGATAATAGTTAAGCCTAATATCATAATGTGGTTAATTCAGAAGATACATCAAATTTTATGATGTTCTTCTCAGTACTAACAAAATGCTTCAAGGTCAAAACATGTTTCTCTCCCCCTTCATAGCCTAATCTTTGCTACAGGTAGTTAGATTTATATATCTATGTGTGTTTAACATCTTATCAATTATCACCAAATCTTACTCTCTCCATTCCATCCCCTTTCTCCCTGTTTCTTCCCTACTCCTATTTTGAACCTCTAACTCAGACCATTGTTACAAATGGTATTTAGATCACATATTCAAAAGCTTAAATATACACAAATGTGGTATACATTAAATGAATATGTCCACTTGTTAAAATTAATTGCATATTGTAATACAATATGCAATTTTTGCATATTGTATTACTGCCTAATAGGCTAAATTAATAAGCTACTGGTAGCTCCTGATGAGTTAAAACTGCATACAACTGAAAACACAAACAAACCTTAAAGTAATTTGAAAAACAACAAAAAAACACCAAGTAGACCTTTAGGTTGTCTATTTCATAAAAAGCAACTCCACTTTTAAAACATTCTGTCTTCTTTGACTGCCTATATGAATTGGGAACAATGGCAAATTTAGGCTGTCAATAACATATCAGTAAGTAATATATCTCGAAATGCAATAAACTTGAATAATATGTAAAAATTACTGTTTTCAGTTTTGACTACTGCATATTAGTAGAAACTGGACATTATGGAACATATGATGACTTATACCAAATCATAAATTAAGGAAGTGTATATTCCTTTAGATACTATTAAGCAAAAAATTCCAATTGCTTCTTTCTATAATTCCAATGTTTATAAAACTGAATCAGAAAAAATACAAAATAAAGAAAATCAGGTATACTATAAAACCTAGAATAAAAAGAACACCCAATGCAGTTGTTTAGATGAAAAAATAAAATTTCCCATTCTAGGATAATAAGCAAAAAGGCATTAAATTGTTTTTCAATTTAATGTAAAAGTATACATTAGCATAAAAAGTATACAAAAGTATAAATTAGCATTTTTGGTCCAATAAACATTTGATATGAAAATAAGTAACAATCATTCAAAATTAGTTACCTGTGATAAAACATGCTATTATGATTCAAGTGAGTTAAAGTGAGTTTTCTAATATAAAAAGTATTTCAATGTAATTTGATCACATTAAGCATAAAAAATAACCTAAATACTAACAGCTTATAGTAAAAGCTCACCCCAAGACCAAAATTTAATATATTAAAATCCACATTCCAAATAATTATACCTATTTATTCTTTAGAAATTAGATTCCAATTAAGTGATTTTTCCAAGTTCTATTTATTTCTTACCAAATTTAGAGAAATTATCATTTGGGGTAGAAGTCTTAGAAGAAATATAAGAGCTAAAATAAGATTGACAGCATCACATTATGAACATCAGTCACTGTATTATTCCACAACAATGACACTATAAAGAACCAATGGAATCTACAGGGTCAAAGGTCTCTATGGACTGAAGACTACTTTTTATCCACAACTGCTAGCTGTCACTGCTTGCTGCTTCTCCATGGGCCTACACAATCTCCAGAACAGTTAAGAATAACACTGGAATCAAATCACCTCAGAAAATACCAGTTCCATCATTTAGTAGTGATTTGATAATATTTTACCTATATTAAATGTATCAGTCAATAATAAAATGATTTTTAAAATTATATACACTCCTCCTCCTCAGGTCCCCCATAATTTTATCATCGATTTCATATAAATTTACAAAAACAAAGCTAAAGATAATGCAAATTAAAATATTATGTATCTTAATTAAGCATTAACTAAATTTATTCCTCAAAAATTAAGGTACACTACCATGGTTTTACAACTATGGGATTAAGAATATCAACATAAATCTAGTAAGTACACAAAACAAATAACCTTATCCCATTTTCTCATTCTAGATGTACCCTTCTTCCCTGAAAAACAGAAAAATTCCAAATAATAAATCTGAGCAGTTGTACAAATGTATAAATCCTGTTGTCATGTCAGAGAATAAGTAGGAAATAATGTTTGGTATCCCCAAAAGGAAAAATAACATAAACAAGAATAACTTAGAAATCAACTAAATTCCTTATTCAAAATTCTTCAAATAACATGGAGCATCAACCAAAGATAAGACATAACTGTATATTTGTTAAAGAAAAGACAAACTACAGTAGCAAAGTCTTTTATAAAAGAAAACTAAAGACTTAGTAATTTGACAGCATATTACTATGCTATCATAGAAGCATAGTAGAAGAGCACATTAGCCAAAGGATTTTTAAGATTTATCTTGCATCCAATGGAATACACTTGACAAAACAAAATTCAAACAAAAAGCGTAATATATAAAGCAACACTTTTCCCAAAATAAATTTGCTAGTGTAAGCTTCACTAGTATCACTAGTATCATTTAAAAAAGTAATTTTTTAAAGCATATATGTTCAATAGAAAGACAATTACTCTCATTGATGAAAATACCACAAACTGCCTAAAAGAAAACAACCATTAATTACTGACTTTCACATTAAGCATAAACAAAAACTTACTTATGAAAGTGGGCTAGACTGACCATATATAAAATGGAACTTAAATACCTGAAATAAGAGAAATCAGCTTCCTGTCATACAATTATCTGATTCATCTTGAGAAAAGTATATTGAAAAAGGTAATGAAAGTATTTCAAAGAAAACATGAAGAGAAATAATACTGTATTCCTATGTCTATATTCATAAATATCTACAAACTTCCTTACACAAAACAAATAACAGGTGTCATCAGTTATAAAAACACAAATTGTTACTAATAACTATTTAAATCATAGTGAGGACTTTTCATTTTACTACTGAAAATATGTCACTTCTGCTGAAAAGGTCTTTTATTTATCTCATGAATATCTTACAGAATAGATTTACTAGCCCAAAAGATAAGAAAATGTGAAGCACTTGTCTTTAGAATAGCAAGAAAATGTAACAAGGAACAATAAAGTTACTTTTTGGTCAACTGGGAGAGTGGAGGCAGGTACAACAAAAATACTGCCTCTATGTTTGGTCATAGCTCAGTCAACATCATGTGGAAAATATTCTTCATGTTCAAGCATCCTTAAAATAATACACCAAACAATCTACCATGAAATGGTGAATATTCTTATCGTGTTTCTCTGAAGGTTTTTTTCTTAAATCTGTTAACCCCTACCTTGTTGTCAGGTTACAAATACTATCTGCTACCAACTCAGATAATGTGCCATATTCTTTTCTATAAACATTCCCTGTGACCTTAACCTTTATTAGTATGTTTGCTTCTACTAAAACAACTTACTGGTTTCCACATCTATCAAACTTTTCCCAAATATCACCTGCTCAAAAGTATACAACCTATCCTGATTCAGGATACTGCTTTATTAGCATCTCTCATGGCACATCATACTTTTCCCATTTATCAGCTTATACCACAAATTGCTCCCTAAAATGTATCAAGATGCTTAGAAAAGACAGATGTAAATTATCATAAGACATTATAAATTAAAAAGATGGGAAAAAATTGAAGCAAAGGACCAAAAATAGTAGGGAAAAAATATATGGGAACAGCGACCTGCAACCTTTTCTTATAGATAAGGATTATGTATATATGCACACACATTCATGAATTCAATTATAGGGTTTTGTTAAGAGTGCTATGAAGGTACTTAATAAATCACATTCTGTCAAATACCTAGGAGATTTTGTAGTTTAATTACAATATCAAAGTGCCCTTTTAAAATATTATATACCTTTACATGTATATTCATATACATCTGTATGTAATGTGTTACCAGCAAAGTTTAAAAAGGCACCAATATATAAAGAAGTTAATTTTGTGGCACTTTAAATGACAATAAATCACTCACATTTACTTATAACAATAGTATAAATGTTTTTCATATTTTAAATAAACCTATACCATTTTCCTTTCACTAGAGCCTGAGAAATCTAAGTGGATAGGAAAAAATTATTCCTCATTTCACTGCTTTAAAGATAATGACAATGGAATTTGATTAGCACTGAAAAGCAAGCAGGCAAAGATCTCTATGGTAACTTATGTAAAGTACCAAATGAAAAAATTAGTTCACATTTATTTGGATTTATTTTCATTATTAAATGCATTTGGGAAACATTTGCTTTATGTTACAGATTGGATAAATTCCTTAATAATATTAAATTGCCAAATACTGATACATAATGCAAGGTGTGTAGGATAGTCCTGCCTAAAATACATACCATGATTATTAACTATCCTTCTACAACTATTACTATCACTGTTATTAAATTGTAGAGTTTAAGCTAAAAACAGTACACAGAACTGAAATTTAATATTCAACTACTAATTGAATAAATGAACCTGAGACTCAGTGAAAATTGTACAAAAACATCCTATTAACTTTATGATCTATTTCAAAATGCTTTGTTAAAAACAACCCAAGAAATCACACAAAAGGTTTATTACTAACACCACTAGAATATATTGCAGCAATGATAAAAATATTTAATGCTAGATATTACTGTACTTGTATATTGCATCTTCAAAGTATGCGGAGCTAGTCAATACACTGTTTGTTACCATATAACAAATAGTATACAAACAATATACAGTAAGCCTAATACCAAAGAAATTAGATAATTAGGTGAACTGGGAGGGAATGAAGTCTCATAAACAATGAACAATTTTATAATCAACCCACATACAATTCACTCAAAAGAATATCAAGCAGTTCCTCAGTAATCAGTTATGATTACAAAACTCATCTGGGAAGTCTGGAAAATAAGAAACTATCACGTTTGTGTTATTCACCAAGAAGTTCAGAATAAACCTTTACTCTACAAACCCATGGAAAGAGAAGGGCAATATAATTCACCATGACCTAAAGTTAATAAAATCAAGTGACAGTATATTTTCTCTCCAAGTAACACAAATAGAGTTTGAAGACAGGTAACCAGGTTTAGCACTGACATGTTCACACACAGGATTTGAAAAGTTTTAGATTCTCAAAACCAGCCTCTGATGATCACTGTATTGCAGTATCACATTCGGTATTTTTCCTTGTTTTTAATTGCCCCAATCTTAAAAGTAAATACCTCATCTCTTAACACTTTTTACTCCTATTCAAAGCCTATAGATAATCAAATTTCTTGTTAACTTTGATCATTAAAATAGATTTTCTTGGCTCTTCTACCTTTATATAATTCATAACTTACTAGTCTAATAACAAGTCTAGAAGGATCAGAAGTAAAATCGATCAGTGAGGAATCTGATACAATAAATCAACTCAATGTTTATTAAACTGTTTAGTAAAGAAAACTCTCCCAAAAAGTAGTAGTATTTTACAAGTTAAGCTTTTGTATTTTCAACAACTGAAACTGCACCAAAGAACTTCCAAGGTAAAACTTGATATTTAAGGATCATTATAAGCTAAATAAATCAGTCAAAAGCAGATAGAGAATATTGTTCATCTACTTCTGAAATAAAAGGGTTTGGAAAACTTTTACTGACAAACAGTAAAAGATGAAACAAAAGGCTTTTTAAAAGCAGCAATGAAACACTGTTTTTTCTGACTCACAAAACAGCAAAATGTAATCAATTTTCAATCATCTCTATAAAAGGAGAAAGCAGTATTTACCTTTAATATTATACTGTAAGTACTATAAAGTGTTTACCTTTTGAATATATCATAACAGTATTTTTTAAAAGGCAAGTTCTTCTTGTCTTGATGCCAATATTGAAAATACATTTTCTTCACTCATTAAGCAGATTTTCAATGAGTAACTGAGTAATGTTAGTCACTGAGCTATGCTTCAAATTTATACAAGCAAACCAAGCAACCCTATTTGTGAAGTTTAAAATCACCACGCAGAAACACACACATACTACAAACTGTAATAAGCAATATAAAAGAACAAGGTGCTATTAAACAGTATTAACAAAAGAAACTAAGTTACACTGACATGTCTGAGAAGGTCTTAAAAAGTGACAATCAAGCTTTAAGACAGAGTGGTGGGAAGTTGACAGAGGCTGAAGGAACAATGTGTGCCCAAAACCTAGGAAAAAGAATGGATGACAAGTTGAGGAACTAAAAGACTGTTGGAATACAGTTGGTGAGAAGGAAAATGACAGAATAAGAGGCCAGAAGTGAGCAAAAGCAAGAAATATTATCCTAAAAAAAGATAAATGAGAAGGCTTTAAGTGATCTGGGACAAGTAGGTAGTCTAAACAGATTTCCACTTAAAAAGCATGGAATATTAGAGAAAAGCATGAATATAAGCAGGAAGCTAGAGAAGAGTCACATATATTATCTTAGACTGCAACTGCAGACACAGGCAAAATTCAAGATATATTTTCAAATTAATGGTCAGGATAGAGGGTGGTAAGAAAGGACTCTCAGTTTTCTAAAGCAAAAAACAAGGGGAAAAAATTATATTTATTAAAATGAGGATGACTTAAAGGAGAAGGAAGTTTAAAAGATTAGGTAATAAGGAATTAAGTTTATGATCTGGTGAGATTGAGAGGACTCTGAGAATGCAAGTGGTGATAGTAAGGTAGGAGACTTTGTCAATACACAGGTTAAAAAGAGAAGTCTAGGTCAAGTCAGTGATACTATTCAGGAGTTGCCAGCACACATACTGTTTTTAAAACCACGGAAACAAATGATTACCTAGGGGAAAGTTATTAAGTGGGAAAAGTACTCAGAAATCAAAGAGTCTGATAGAGGAGGTGAATCCCACATAAAAAAAGGAGCGGCCAGAAAGGTGAGACGATATAAAGGTTATCAATGAGAAGTAAAAGAGTGACTCCTTCAAGAAGGGAAAGCAAAGGTCAACTAGGCCTAATGAAGCTGAAAGGTCAAGTAAGAGTTCCTGGTCAAATGACTAGTAAGGAAGAAAAGGAAAGATGGGGTCTGGGAAGAATCAATCTAAGTGAGACCAAAAAAAAGTCAACCTGATAGGGTGTGCCCTCCCCCCATTGTCTCCTGTTTAAGATTGCAGATTTCAAGGACAGGTAATGTTAAAATGGGAGAATGACCTTAGCTGGAATTTCCCTTTAGGGGGATGCAGGGGGAAGAAAGAAGTGTAACAGATTTCCTGGAAGGCGGGAAATCGGGGTATATAAAGGGTGTGCAAACAAAGAGAAGGATTCGATGCAGATTCGAATATGGAGACTGGATAGAGAGAGAGGTTCAGTGGAGGAGAGATGGGAATCGGCCATCTTGTAAAGATGTGAGCCATGTGAGCTTGGCCACATGGTCACCGAGGGCCTTCAACCCTCGGCTGGCCCAGGCTGGCAGCATGTGTGCTGAAAGCAGTTAAGGAGTTTGCAGATTTGAACTCCGTGTTGGAGTTTGCTTTGC